>PVKP010012044.1:0-59554 GCA_004027715.1 Plecturocebus donacophilus
CTGAGGGCTAAGAGGAAAGAACGGTTTTCTGGGCCAGGCCTAGGGCCCTGCTGCTCTGTGCTGCCTCAGGACATAGTTCCCTTCATCCCGGCTGCTCCAGCATTAGCAGTGGCTAAAAGGGGCCAAGGTACATCTCAGACCATGGCTTCAGAGAGTGCAAACTGTAAGCCTTAGTGGCTTCCACGTGGTGTTAAGCCTATGGGTGCAAAGAAGTCAAGAACTGAGGTTTGGGAACCTCTGTCTAAATTTCAGAGGATGTATGGAAATGTCTACATGCCCAGGCAGAAATTTTCTGCAAGGGTATAGTTCTTACAGAAAACCTGTACTAGCGCAGGGCAGTGCAGAAGGGAAATGTGTGGTTAGAGCCTCCACACAGTCTCCACTGGGGCACTGTCTAGTGGAGCTGTGAGAAGGCCACCATCCTCCAAGACCCTAGAATGGTAGATCCACTGACGGCTTGCACTGTGTACCTGGAAAAGCTGTGGGCACTCAACATCAGCCCTCGATAGCAGTCACAGGAGCTAAGCTCTGCAGCGCCACAGGGACAGAGCTGCCCAAGGCCTTGGGAGCCTACCCTTTTTATCAGTGTAACCTGGATGGGAGACATGGAGTCAAAGGAGATTATTTTTGAGTTTTAAGATTTAATGAATGCTCTGCTGGGTTTCAGACTTGCATGGAGCCTGTAGCCCCTTTGTTTCGGTTGATTTATCCCTTTCAGAATGGGTGTATTTACTGAAAGCCTATATATCCGCATTGTATCTTGGAAGTAACTATCTTGTTTTTTATTTTACAGTCTCATTGGTGAAAGACACTTGCCATGTCTTAGATGAAACTTTGGACTTGGACTCTTGAGTTAATGCTGGAATGAGTTAAGACTTTGGGGGACTGTTGGGAAGGCATGATTGTGTTTTGAAATTTAAGAAGGACATGAAATTTGGAAGGGTCCAGGGGCAGAGTGATATGGTTTGGCTCTGTGTCCCCACCCAAATTTCATGTTGAATTGTAATCCCCACCTGTCATGGGAGGGGCCTGGTGGGAGGTGATTGGATCAAGGGAGCAGATTTCCCTTTTGCTGTTCTCATGATAGAGAATGAGTTCTCACAAGAATGAGTTCTCACAAGAACAAAACCTGGTTGTAGAGGGTTTTTCCATCTAGTAAAGTAAGTGCTCTATCCTTGGGTGCAACAAGGTCTGGTTAATCGATCATCTCCCCTTGTAATGGGACAATCCACAACAAAAATTGAACTGGTAGTTCAGCTCTCAGGCCATTTGACAAAACTGTAAGTCAATGCCCCTTTTAAAAAGCAAACAAACAACCAGTGTGCTTTCAAGGATGCTATTATTTTTATATAACACAGGCCATGATAAATTCAAGATGTACACTGGAGATGTCTCATAGGCCAATTCCAAAGCAGAAGATGATGGAATGTCCAGATAGATTTTGGAACCAATATTAAAAAGACCCCATACCCCACCTCCTCTAGCTGTAGCTCTGAGAGACAGAAAGCCTCACAGAAATGTCTTAAGCCATCATGGCTTGGGAAAGGATAAGGAAGATGTATTCATGGGTCCCCCAGGCAGACAGGCCTCACAGAATCCCCATGGATCCCCATGGTGTGTGGGAAACAGTTCAATACCTCCCCTGCAGCCCAGAGTCATTGGATTAGAAATGGCCTCAGAACTTAGATTAAAGGTCATTTTCAGCAGGTACCTCTGGAACATGAAGGTTGGGGCTAGATGGCAATGAAACATTTCAGCAGGTAGCAACTAGAGAGGCGATGACTAAAAATAAGACAAGAATAAGAACATGTAAGGACAGAGCTGCATAGGCAGATACCATCTCAGGGCCTGATATTCACCCCACTATTAGTCTTAACCCACATTCCCTGGAGGAAAAGCCCAATGTAAAGTTTTCCTGGGAGGTGATATACCAGGGATCAATGATGAGGGACAGGAGAATGAAGCAGGGAAAGGAGTAGAGCCAAAATAAGAATGTATTATTGACTTGGCCACTACAAAAGGCGAGTAGCTGCTTATTCTCATGGAATGTCTGAGAGGCTACATGAAACACACCTTCCAGAGCAATCCTGAGAGGACCCACAGACCCTCTGAAGGAAATAGAATGCTTCTACAGGACCCAGAAGACACCCCAAATACTCAGCCATAGCCTCGACCCCTCCTGATGGTCTTTCCCTATCCACCCTGGTAGTGGAAGACAAAGGGCATATAATCTTGGGAGTTATATGGCCCTGCCCCCTGCTGGTACCTCTCTGCACTACTATAGCTGATGCTTTCTGGAAAGTGTTACCTACTGGCAGGAGGCCAATCAGCACAAAAATAGAGCAGTAAACCACCAAAGCTATTGCACTCTGCCATCTCCACAGGAACAGGTGCTGTTATCAACACCTAAGAGACTCATAAAGAGTTCACATCACAGGACTCTGTGCAGACAATTCCCAGTGCCAGCCCAGAGCCAGGTAGACTCACTGGGTGGCTAAATCCAGAAAAGAGACAAGCATCACTGCAGTTCAGCTCAGAGGAAGCCACATCCATAGGAAAATGGGGAGAGTACTACAGCAAGGGAACACCCCGTAGGACAAAAGAATCTGAATAACAGCCTTCAGCCCTAGACCTTCCCTCTGACAGAGCCTACCCAAATGAGAAGGAACCAGAAAACCCACCCTGGTAATATGACAAAACAAGGCTCTTCAACACCCCCCAAAAAAACCCAAACCAAGTGGATCCAAACCAAGAAGAAATTCCTGACTTATCTGAAAAAGAATTCAGGAGGTTAGTTATTAAGCTAATCAGAGAGGAACCAGAGAAAGGTGAAGCCCAATTCAAGAAAATTAAAAAAAAAATGATACAATAAGTGAAGGGAGAAATATTTATGGAAATAGATAGCTTAAAGAAAAAACAATGAAAAAATCAAGAGCCTTTGGACACACTTTTAGAAGTGCAAAATGCTCTGGAAAGTCTCAGCAATAGAATTGAACAAGTAGAAGAAAGAAATTCAGAACTCAAAGACAAGATTTTCTAATTAACACAATCCAACAAAGACTAAGAGAAAAGAATAAGAAAATACGAACAAAGACTTCAAAAAGTCTGGGATTATGTTAAATGACCAAACCTAAGAATAATCAGTATACTTGAGGAAGAAGAGAATTCTAAAAGCCAGAAAAACATATTTGGAGGAATAACTGAGAAAAACTTCCCCAGCCTTGCAAGAGACCTAGAGAGCCAAATGCAAGAAGCACAAAGAACACCTGGGAAATTCATCACAAAAAGATCATAACCTAGGCACGTTGTCATCAGGTTATCCAAAGGTAAGACAAAAGAAAGAATATTAAGAGCTTTGAGACAGAAGCACCAGATAATCTATAAAGGAAAACCTATCAGATTGACAGCAGATTTCTCAGCAGAAACCCTACAAGCTAGAAGGGATTGTGGACCAATCTTCAGCCTCCTTAAGCAAAACAATTATCAGCCAACAATTGTGTATCCAGTGAAAGTAAGCATCACATATGAAGGAGAAATATAGTCATTTCCTTACAAACAAATGCTGAGAGAATTTGCCATTACCAAACCACCACTACAAGAATGGCTAAAAGGAACTCTAAATCTTGAAACAAATCCTGGAAACACATCAAAACAGAACCTCTTTAAAGCATAAATCACACAGGACCTATAAAACAAAAATACAAGTCAAAAATTAAAAACAAAAAAAAAAATGAAAGTACTCAGGCAACAAAGAGCATGATGAAAGCAATGATACCTCACATTTTAATACTAACAATGAATGTAAATAGCCTAAATATTCCATTTAAAAGATACGGAACCACAGAATGGGTAAGAACTCACCAACCAACTGCTGCCTTCAGGAGACTACCTAATATAAAGACCCACAAAAACTTAGAGTAAAAGGGTGGAAAAAGACATTTCATGCAAATGTACACCAAAAGGGAACAGGGGTAGCTATTCTTGTATCAGACAAACCAGACTTTAAAGCAACATTAGTTAAAGGAGACAAGGGGAGACAGTATATAATGGTAAAATACCTTGTCAAACAGGAAAATATCACAATCCTAAACATATATGCACCTAATACTGGAGCTCCAAATTTATGAAACAATTGCTAATAGACCTAGGAAATGAGATAGATACCAACAAAATAATAGTGGGGGACTTCAATACTCCACTGACAGCACTAGACAGGTCATCAAGACTGAAAGTCAACAAAGAAACAATGGATTGAAACTATACCTTGGAACAAATGGACTTAACAGATGTACAAAACATTTCATCCAACAACTGCAGAATACACATTCTATTCAACAGCACATGGAACTTTCTCCAAGATGGACCATATGTTAGGATATAAAACGAGCCTCAATGCGTTTCAGAAAACTGAAATTATATCAAGCACTCTCTCAGACCACAGTGGAGTAACACTGGAAATCAACTCCAAAAGGAGCCTTCAAAATCATACAAATACATGTAAATTCAATAACCTGCTCCTGGATGAGCATTGCATCAAAAACAAAATCAAGACGGAAATTTAAAAATTCTTTGTACTGAATGACAATAATGATACAGCCTATCAAAACCTCTGGGATACAGCAAAGGTGGTGCTAGGAGAAAAGATCATAGCCCTAAACACTTACATCAAAATGTCTGAAAGAGCACAAACAGACAATCTAAGGTAACACCTCAAAGAACTAGAGAAACAAAAAACAAACCAAACCCAAACCCAACAAAAGAAAGGAAATAACCAAGATCAGAGCAGAAATAAATGAAATTGAAACAAAATGATACAAAAGATAAGTGAAACAAAAAGCTGGTTCTTTGAAAAGATAAACAAAATTTATAGACAATTGGCAAGATTAACCAAGAAAAGAGAGAAAATACAAATAACCTCACTGAGAAACAAAACAGGAGATACTACAACTGACACCACTGAAATACAAAAGATCATTCAAGGCTATTATTAACACCTTTAACACATAAACTAGAAATCCTAGAAGAGATAAATTCCTGAAAAAATACAACTCACCTAGCTTAAATCAGAAATAATTAGATATCCTGAACAGACCAAAAACAAGCAATGAGATTGAAATGGTAATATTAAAATTACCAACAAAAAATGTCCAGGACCAGATGGATTCACAGCAGAATTCTACCAGGCATTCAAAGAAGAATTGGTACCAATCCTTTTGACTGTATTCCACAAGACACAGAAAGAGGGAATCCTCTTTATTCATTCTATGAAGTCATCATCACCCTACTACCAAAACTGGGGAAAGGACATAACCAGAAAAGAAAACTACATACCAATATTCTTGATAAACATAAATGCCAAAATTCTAAAAAAAACACCAGCCAACCGAATCCAGAAACATATTGGAAAGATAATCCACCATGATCAAGTGGTTTCATACCAGGGATAAAGAAATGGTTTAACATACACAGTAATTGTGATACACCACATAAACAATTAAAAACAAAAATCACATGATTATCTCAATAGATGCTGAGAAGACAACTGATAAAATCCAGCAACCCTATATGATTAAAACTCTCCACAAAATTAACATACAAGGGGCATATCTTAATGTAATAAAAGGCATCTATGATAAACCCACAGACAACGTAATACTGAATGGGGAAAAGTTGAAAGCATTCCCTCGCCCACTCTCACCATTCCTCTTCAACATAGTACTGGAAGTCTCAGCCAGAGCTATCAGACAAGAGAAAGAAATAAACAGCATCCAAACTGGTAAAGAGGAAGTCAAACTGTCACTGTTCACGATACGATAGTTCACCTTAAACCTAAGGACTTCTCCAGAAAGCTCCTATAACTGATAAAAGAATTCAGCAAAGTTTCCCAGGTACAAGATTAATGTACACAAATCAGTAGCTCTTCTTTACACCAACAGTGACCAAGCAGAAAATTAAGAACTCAACCCCTTTTACAATAGCTGTAAAAATAAAATACTTAGGAATATACCTAACAAAGGAAGTGAAAGACCTCTACAAGGAAAACTACAAACACTGCTGAAATAAATCATAGATGACACAAACAAATGGAACCACATCCCACGCTCATGGATGGGTAGAACCAGTATTGTGAAAATGACCATACTGTCAAAAGCCATCTACAAATTCAACTCAATCCCTAGCAGAATACCACCATCATTCTTCACAGAATTAGAAAAAACAATTCTAAAATTCATATGGAACCAACAAAGAGTCCATATAGTCAAAGCAAGACTAAGCAAAAAGAACAAATCACACTACCTGTGACTTCAAACTATAGTTTAAGGCCATAGTCACCAAAACAGTGTGGTACTGCTATAAATATAGGCACATAGACCAATAGAACAGAATAGAGAACCAATAAATAAACCCAAATAGTTACAGCTGATCGATCTTCAACAAAGCAAATGAAAACATACAGTGGGGAAAGGATACCCTTTCAACAAATGGTGTGAGGATAATTGGCTAGCCACATGTAAGAGAATGAAACTGGATCTCATCTCTTACCTTATACAAAAATCAACTCAAGATTGATTAAGGACTTAAAACCTAAGACCTGAAACTGTAAAAATTCTAGAAGATAATATCAGAAAAACCCTTCTAGATCTTGGCTTAGGCAAGGATTTCATGATCAAGAACCCAAAACAAATGCAATAAAAACAAACATAAGCAGGACTTAATTAAACTAAAGAACTTCTGCATAGCAAAAAGCAACAGTCCACAGAGTAAACAAACAACCCACAAAGTAAAGAATCTTTACAATCTATACATCTGGCAAAGGACTAGTATCCAGCATCTATGATGAACTCAAATCAGTAAGAAAAAGAATCCCATCAAAAAGTTGGCTAAGGACATGTATAGTCAACTCTCAAAAGAAGGTATACCAATGCCCAACAAACATATGAAAAAATGCCCAACACCACTAATGATCAGGGAAATGCAAATCAAAATCACAATGTGATACCACCTTTCTCCTACAAGAATGGCCAAAATCACAAAATCACAGAAGAGTAGATGTTGATGTAGATGCAGTGAATAAGGAACACTTTTATACTGCTGGTGGAAATGTAACCTAGTACAGCCACTATGAAAAACAGCGTGCAGATTACCTAAAGAACTAAAAGTAGAACTACCGTTTGATCCAGTAATCCCACTACTGGGTATCTATCCAGAGGAAAAGAAGTCATTATTCAAGAAAGATACTTGCATACACATGTTTATAGCAGCACAATTTCCAATTGCAAAATCATAGAACCAACCATCAATGAGTGGATAAAGAACTGTGATACACACACACACACACACAACGGAATACTACACAGCCATAAAAATGAATGAATTAACAGTATTTGCAGTGATCTGGATGAGATTGGAGTCTATTATTCTAAGTGATGTTATCTCAGGAATGGAAAACCAAACATTGTATTTCCTCACTGATACCTGAGAAATAAGCTATGAGGATGCAAGGGTATAAGAATGATACAATGGACTTTGGGAACTTGGGGGGAAGAGTGGGAGTGGGGGGAAGAGATAAAAGAGTACAAATATGGTGCAGTGTATACATAGGTGATGGGTGTACCAAAATCTCACAAATCACCACTAAAGAACTTAGCTATGTAACCAAATACCACCTGTGCCCCAAAAACTTATGGAAAAATAAAATAAATAGTACAGAGGTACAATAAAAAAATGAAATGCACCTTCCAGAGAAAAAGAAAGGGGAAGCACTTATCAACTATCCTTCATGCCCCATGAGTCAAAGTTCTATCCTATGGGCATTAATTCATCCCCATTTCCCTGTGTATGCATGGACTGAGTGATTTCTCAGACATCCCACATTTCAGCATCAATAAGGCAGGAAATGCTATTGGGCTGTACCTGTGAAGTAAGTGCCAAATGGTTCACCTCAGTAGTAGCTGAAATAGCAATAGGATCTGAAGGGATGCATAAGAGGTATCAGATACACTTAAGTGAGCACAACAGACCTAAGTGCCATTCTGTAGAGAAGGTGGAGAGAAGAATACTAAATTGACTGTGTATTCATTCCAAATCAGCTGTAAAATCCTGAGGTTACAAAATTGACTTTGAAGTGCAAGATTATGTTTTTTTTTTCTTTTGAAGCTGAGAGGGTATTCAAATAGAGAGTAAATTGACTTAAAAATTATTATACTACTTTAACATCAGATTTTAGTGACCTATAAAATTCATCTCTACCAAGCATGCATTTAACTATATGTATTCAACAAATATTTATTGAGTGCCTACTGCAAGCTAGCCCATACACAAGGTGTCACAAGAGTATAAAGATGAGTAGAACTTACTCCTTACTCTCAATGCTCACAGTCTATCAAGGAGTAAGGCAGCTATAAGCCCAACTGCAATTCAAACAGGAAGAGCTAGATGTCTGAGTTCTCATGACATAGTCTTACTCACTTCTGGACCTCAGAGCCTCATCAGTAAAATCAAAAGTTAAAATTGCTACCTCTAAGATATCTTCCCTCATTGATACTATGTGAGCCTCTAAATGTCACACAAAACCAGATAATCCCAGTACAGAAACTATGTTTGTTGGTTCAAATCATGTTCCCCACCTTTCTCTTAACAGGGGAAATTGTTTCAGAGAAAACAGGATGGGAATGTGTTAATCATCATGCTCACTTGTATAAAACAAAGCCTAATTGACATTAAAACAGTTTCTGACCTCATACAGAGGAGCAAAAGGAAAGCTTTGAAAACCCAATCCAACATTCTGTACCTAACACTGTCATAAACAACTGTTAAGTATCTTTAATGGTTAAAAAAACACAAGCACAATGGGTTCCTAACCACAATATTTAGTAACTGCCTGTCTACTTATCTTAACCATTGGATACCCAAGTAAACTTCTCTGTTCAGTCAAAAGTTCCCATTCCTGCTCTCCGATTTTAATCCCACCCTTTCTTTTCCCAAATTCCACCTACAGTAACCTTCTTTTTGTGATTCTTCTAGTTGAGGAATGGACTCTCACGCAGTCCCGGATGCAAATCTGGACAGTCTACCACTTACACTGTGTGGCCTTAGGAAAGTTGCCTAAACTCTTAATTTCAGGTTTCCTCTTCTATAAAGTAGAAGTAATAATATCTGCCTCAAAAAATTGTTGTGTAACATAGTTAGAATACATATGAAAATTGCCTAATAAATAGAAGTAATTTTAAAATGATAGGAAATAATTTGAAATAACTGATTGAAAACTGTCTAGGACTGGAATCATACTTTGGAAAAACTGAACAAAGGGACAGAAAAATCACTGATCTTGAAAATACTTTATCTACCTAATAACGAGGAAGTGTTCTCACCTTTTCCTTTCCTTGACCCTATGTATTTTAATTTATAGGAATGGGCTAGAAGACAAAAGATGCTTTCTTCATGTCTAGCTCAATGCTACCTAGATTTTAATGCACTTAAGTATTACCTAGGGATCTTATTAAAATGCACTCAGTAGGTCTGAGGTGGGACCTGACATTCTGCATTTCTAACAAGCTCCCAGGTGATGCTGATGCTGCTGGGTCCATGGAAACAGGGAGGAGTTCATCCTCAGTGGGTGAAACTTTGACACATCTCTTACATGAAAGGTAGGTGGAAGTGGATAAGTTGCTAACTGCCGAAGGATCAGTTTTGGCTTCCTTGTAACATGTTCATGAGTGACCCGATACTACTCTTTAGAATATGACAGTAGTTTTTGATACTTGGGTACAGACTCAATAAAAGTTTGTTGAATAAATAAATGAAGGTCTAACAACTCACATTTTAAAAATTCAGATGGACCACAAATTTAAATAAAATAAAACCATGAAAAGATTAGAAGAAAAAGTGGAGGAACACTTATTTTGTAATCCTATAGTTAACCCTAAGCATGACACAAAATTCAGAAGCTCTAAGATATACTTTGACTAGATGAAATTTTATAATAGCTACATAAAAATTATAAAATTAACTAAGTAAAACTCAAATGGCAAACATGTTTAAAAAGTTTTAACAGAGATGACAGAGTTCTAACTATTTTATTTCATAAAGTATCCCTACAAATAAAAAAGATTTTAATACAAAAATGAGTATAGGATATAAACAGTGATAGAATTTGGATATGTCTCCACTCAAATCTCATGTTGAATTGTAGTCCCCAGTGCTGGAGGTGGGGCCTGGTAGGAGGCCCAGAGGCCTAGGAGGGAATAGTAGTTTTGTGGGACAAGTCCAGGGCCCCACTGCCCTGTGCAGCCTTGGGACGCTGCTCTCCACCTCCCAGCTGTTTCAGCCTTGACTCAAAAGGCCGCAGATATTGCTCATGCAACTGCTCCAGAGAGCATGAGCCACCATAAGCATCAGCAGCTTCCATGTGGTATTAAGGCTTCAGGTGTACAGAGCACAAGAGTGAATGAGGCTTGGCACCTTCTACCTAGATTTCAGAAGATGAAAAAGCCTGGGTTCCCAGGCATAAGCCTGCTGCAGGGGGGGACTGCCCCCCTGGGAAACCTCTACTAGCACACTAATAAAAAGAAATGTGAGTTTGGAGCACCCACATAGTACCCACTGGGGCACTGTCTATTGAAGCTCTTAGAAGGAGGCCACTGTCCTCCAGACCTGAGAACTGTAGATCCACTGGCAGTCACACCCTGTGCATGGAAAAGCCACAGGGACTCAGTATCAGTGACAGCAACCTTGGGGGTTGAACCCTGCAAAGTCACATGGATGGAGTACAAGGCCTTCTGAGCCCACCCCTTGGACAAGTGTGCCCTGGATGTGGGACATGGAGTCAAAGGAAATTATTTTGGAGCTTTAAGATTTAATGACTTCCATGCTGGGTTTTGAACTTGCATGGGGCCATAGACCCTTTTTTTAGGCCAATTTTTTTCTTTTTGAAATGGGAATGTTCAGCCAATGTCTATACCCCCATTGTGTCTTTGAAGCAACTAACTTGCTTTTGATTATACAAGCTCATAGGTGGAAGGGATTTGCCTTCTTTCAGATGAGACTTTGGACTTTTGAGTTAATGCTGGAATAAGCTAAGACTCTGAGGGACTGTTAGGCATCATTGTATTTTGAAATGTGAGAATGACATGAGATTTGGAAGGGGCCATGGGCTGAGTGATACAGTTTGTATATTTGTCCCACCCAAATTTCATGCTAAATTGCAATCCCCATTGCTGGAGGTGGGGCCTGGCAGCAGGTGTTTAGATCTTGGGGTTGGATCTGTCATGGCTTAGTGCTGTCTTCAAGATAGTTATGTTCTTGTGAGATCTGGTCATTTAAAAGTATGTGACACATACTCTGTCATTCTCTCTCGCTCGCTCCTACTTTTTTCCGTCTGATGTGTCTGCTCCCTCTTAGCCTTCCACCATAATTGTAAGCTCCCTGAGGCCTTTCCAGAAGCCAAGGAGATGTTGACATCATGCTTCCTATAAAGCCTGCAAAATTTTGAGTCATTTTCTTTATGAATTACTCAGTTTCAGGTATTTCTTTATAGCAATTCAAGAATGACCTAACACAAACAGACAATTCATAGACTAGGAAATACTAAAAGATTTTAAACATATGAGGAAAATATTGAGCCTCACACATTATGAAAGACAGGTAAATAATAACTACGAAATACTACATTTTCCTATTGAATTAGCAAAGATCAAAAGCTTAAATACTTTGAAATTTACCAACTTAATCATTCATACTTTTACTAATATAGTTTGAATGAATGCCCTGAATTCTCTCATATAATATGGAATTTATCCATATTTGAGGTGTATATTCAGTTCTGTCAATGTTGTACAGAGTGAGGGAAAGGGTCTCAAAAATTGTTGGTAGGAATGCAAATTGCTAGAGCTAACACAGGAAGAATTTGGCAATATTGATAAATATTAAAAATGCCACCAACCATATGATCCATCAGCTCCACTGCTTGGCACTTTTCCCACAGATATAGTCACATACATATACAAAGAGATTGTATATGACTATTCAATTCAAAATAACCTAAATGTTCATCAATAGGGGACTGGTTCAAAAAGCAGACTAAGATACTACAGGTAGCTCATATAGATAGCTCTATATGCACAAAAAAATGGAATAACCTCCGAGTAATATTTTTCAGTCCAATACATATATATTTATATATTTCTCTTCTCTCTCTCAATATATATATCTATATAGAGAGAAATATATATCTATATTTTTATATATCTATATTTATATTTCTAAATATATCTATATATATCTAAATATATATCTGTACATTATATCTAAATATATATCTATATATATAAATAAATATCTATATATAGAGAGAGTGTGCATTTGAGAGAAAGAGAGAGACATATGAGTGTCTTGCATACTAAAAAACAATGGAGAAAACGATGAAATTGTTTAAGCAAGTGGAATCTCACATGCCCCTGAATAATCAAATTTAATGCCACAGCATAATTATGACTTAGAAGATTTCACTAAAGTATCTTAGATAATACCAATTATTTTTAAGCAAGATTTAATAATATAAATTACTGGCTCTGGGTAAAATTACTGACACATACTCCTAATTTTTGAGGGTTAATCAAACTAAATAGTTTGAAATGTACCAATCTAATTAATCATGCATACTTTTACTAACATAGTTTGAAAGAAGTCCCTGAACGCTCTCTCATACAATATGTAACTTGTCCCCATTTAAAGTGTTTCTTCAGTTCTCCTAATGCAGGGACCTTTATTTACAACAAAAAGTGTGTTTCTAACATATTCTTCTTTCTTACACGTATGACTTTTCCTTAAATATAGGATAGAGGAAATAAAATGTACAGCAACATATCTACCTTTACACACTGTTGAAAACACCATAGAACATTTAGAACTAGCAAAGGAGTCGTTCTATCTCATTTGTTATTTTTATAGTCTAGTGGAATCACTACATCATGGTGTAAATGATGTATAAAATGAAAAATGATCAGTTTCCTTTGCATGGAGAATATAGAGGATGCTTTGTAATTTATTTCCTGCCTGTACTGTAGGCTACAGTAAAAGGTATTTTCTTATTCTCAAGCTGCCTTGATGCAGTATTGAACATCCAGTTCTGCTAAAGACCTAAGGGACTCTGATGCTAGGAACTTGGTTTAAAAAGCATAGATATGCCAATCTTGCAACCAACCACTGGTTTAATTTTTAGACAGGTACCATTCAGGGTGGAAAGGTCAAGACCAGTTGTTTTAAATCAAATGTGTATGATGTCACACACAATTTTAGTATTTAGCAAATTAACAGAGTAATTTTTAAAAAGTGAAGAAAGTGTTAGTGTTTTGTTACAAATATGTCAAAATATCACCTCACCCTTAGTTTTAGATTTGGATTCTTTGTGGGCTTGTAGACATGTGTATTCACACTCAGAGATAATACTTTTGGATGGCAGTGATAAAATCTCCCAGATTACACACTTTTTCCAAAATAATGTATCTCCCACTGCCCAACTAAACTCCTAGACCATTATAGATCCTTGTTCAATAGAAGAGATGGTCAACAAAATGCTAAACCTATGTAAGGAATTACAATAAATAAGCAACAAAACCATGCTTCTTTTACAAAACAGTTTTGTCACAAAATGTAAATGCAAACCTAGCAAGAAGCTATTGTGTAATGTGTTTCTATGTACAGTCACATGGATTATTTTCAATTAATATGACTTTTTGAATTTGCTACGTCTTGTACCAAGTTGGCATAGAGTACATTTTTTCAAGATAAACTACTCAGTGAGTGGAACCAACTGTCACATATGAGTCCCAGAGCTGAGGAAAAGTAGAATTTAACAAGGGCACTGTAAAAAAGATTGCTGTATAACTGTTCAAAATCATTTAAGTTTAAAAAGACTTTATACTTATGAAAAAAACAATTGTCAGCAGTAGATGGCTTGATTGCCTTAACAGAAGCCAAAGGATGTGGTAATCCCATCTTGTGGCTACAGAATTGTTCAGGAGCTCAGGCAGAGGTAGTGAGGGGGAGCAGAGAAGAAAGAGAGAAGCAACGGGGCAGAGAGTAGCCGAGGAGCAGAGAGAGGATGGATTTGATATGCTAAATGCAGACCAGCAGCCATAATCTTCTATCATCTGATCAGGCCCATTTGCTGAGCAGAGAAATACAGGGTGGGTGGATATATATCACTGCCACATTATCCCTTTCGAACTGAGTTAAACTGATTCAGGTTTTGAGAAGGCCCAGAAAGCACTGATAACTGCTCTAAGAGGAAAAAACAGCCTTCAAATAAACAAAGGACATAGTGAAATGAAAAGACATCAGTGGCTCTGGAGAAAGTGCAAACTCAGAAGCTCAAGGAAGGGGATGCGCAGGCAGAGGTGCAGGCCAAAGGAATATTGGGAAACTTCTAATCAGAAAAGGTTTAACAGGAATATGTGTTGTAACTTAGGATATTTTCACAGAGTTCAGAGGTAGAAAAATGTATCCAGTAAATATATATAAGAGTCATTTATCCTTGATTTAAAGCCTAAATGTATTGCTTTTGTGTATTACTAATATAGAGAAGTTGACTTTTCAGTTTGCTCAAAAATCCCCACCATAACAATTACTTGACTTCACTGAAACCAACAAACATTGACTCTTCACTTTCCTATTCGATAGTCCTCTATGTAAAGCTATAGTAATTAAAATAGCAGATTAATAATAGAAATTTAAACTTCAAGGAAAAATATTGAAAAAACCTGGAATGAGCATGAATATATGCATAATCTTAACACATTGTGAAGGAATTATCTCAAATCAAAGAGGAAGAGATGAATTACTCAATAAATTGTATTGTGGAAATTAGCTATTTTGGAACAAACAAAACATTTTTATCCTTACGACATAAGTCAAAATAAAATCTAGATGAGTAAAAGAGTTAAGCTTGAAATAAAACCTAAAAATATTAAAAGTAAATATTTAGCTGTCTTCAAATGGGAAACGGCTTCCTAAGCATATGAGCGATGAAAGCCATCACCAAGAAACATAACATGAATTCGATTACATAGAAACTTTAAAATTTTATATTAAAAACTGGTAAAACCATCAGAAGAGAAAAATGTTTTCTAGGACTATACATAAAAGTGTTAACATCCCAAAGACTGATAGCTCATGTAAAATGAGATTCATTTACATTCTCCAAGATACCACATGTGAGGAAATATTCAGCTTTGTTTGTAATTGGAACTGCAATTTAAATCAAGTAGAAATGCCATTTTCCCACTTACCAAGTTGGCAATAATTTTTTAATGAAATATTTTATGTCTGTGCTATCAAAAAGGGTAATTACTAGCCACTTAAAATGTAGCTAGTCTAAACTCAGATGCACTGTAAAGTATAAAATACACACTAGAATCTCCAAACTTAGTAAAGAAAATAAAATAGCTCATTAATAATTTTATATAGATTAAATGTTGAAAAGATAACATTTTACATATATTAGGTTAAAACCAATACTACATAAAATTAATTCATCTATTTCTTTTGACATTTTTATTTATAGTTAATGTCATATTAAATTATAGATGTCACTTCCATTATATTTCAAGGAGATAGTGCTGTTATATGGTAATTAGGGGGCAAAGAAATAATTACATTCATATACTGCTGGTGGGTGTACAAATCACAACAGCAGGATTTCTGGGTGATATTTCAGTGATATTTATCCAAAGTACTTATTTTAAAAATCACTGTATCTTTTGATTCAATAGTTACAACTCTAGGACTCTATCTTAATCAGAGACAGAACAATGATTAGACGAATACATAAATAATTATAATTTGTATGCAACATATATATTAATAATGAAAGATTAGAAACAATATAAATGTTCAGTAACAGGGAAATAATTATAGTGTGCTCATTTATGACACAATGAAATACATATGTTACAAAGTTAGGTGAAAAAAAGATATAATACTGTGTATGATTATCCCAAATGTGTGAAGAATGTATACATACACACACACACACAGACACGCATAAAAGACTGCATGAAAATGCACCAGTATTGTAACATCGTAACAGTTTTTCTGGGTTATAAAATTATCTATTATCCGTGTCATTTGTATATATTTGTATTTCCAAAGTTTTGATAATAAGCATATATTCATTTTAATTTAAAATTTAATTTTGTTTAAAAAAATTGCCTTCTAATTTGTTCAAATTGTTACAAACCATAGCTAAGTAATAAGGAAATCATTAGCAATGAAACTCTTGAGCAGGAGCCATATGTTTGGGGAATATCTTAGCTATATTTACGTGGCAGCTCAAATAATAGGCTAGAAAAGAATACAACATAGCGTCAAGTTTCAATACAAAAGTAAAACTAGCTTAACTAACCTTTTATCTTGGCTGAGACTTTTTTTCTGGCTATCTGTTGGGTCAGGAATTTAATAAGCAAAGGAGACTAGACCTGGAACAGATGACTGATGCGTGTAATACACAAGCTTGAATAGTTTTCTACTTCATTGCTCAAGATAAAGTGTTTTAAATGCCCACATATTCTGTATTTAAAATTTTTTTTCTTTTATACATTTAAGGGATACTAGTGCAATTTGGTTACTTGGAAACATATCCACTTAACATAGTGGTGAAGTCTGGGTTTTTAGCGTAACCGTCAGCCAAATACTAAACATTTTATCCGTTAAGTGATATCTCATCCCTCAGTCCCTTTCCACCCTCCCACCCTTCCAAGTCTTCATTGTCTATTATTCCACACTGTATATCCATGTGTACACATTATTTAGCTCACATGTATAAATGAGAACATGTGGTATTTGAATTTTTGAGTCATTTCACTTAAGATAATGGCCTCCAGTTCCATCCATGTTGCTGCACAAGACATGACTTAATTCTGTTTTATGGCTGAATATTATTCTATGGTGTATATATATCACATATTCTTTATCCAGTCCTCTGTTGCTGAAAAAGACAGAATTTCATTCTGTTTTATGGCTATTATTTCACTACATGTATATATATGTATATACACATATATATCAAATTTTATCCACCTTTTGACATTTTCTTTACGTCATCTTTCTATGGGCACTTACATTGATTCCATGTCTTGCTATTGTGAATACTACTGTGATAAACATACAAGTGCAGGTATCTTCTTCTTAATATTATGAATTCTTTTCCCTTGGGTAGATACCCAACAGTGGTATTGCTGGATGAAATGGCAGTGCTATTTTTAGTTATTTGAGAAATGTCCATACTGTTTTTCATAAAGGCTGTACTAATTTACATGTCCACCAACAGTATATAAGCATTCTCTTTTCTCTGAATTATTCCCAACATATATTACATGTTGTCTTTTTAATAACAGACATTATGACTGGTGTTAGATGATATCTCATTGCTGTTTTAATCTGCATTTCCTTGACAATTAGTGATGTTGAATCTTTTTTTCATATGCTTGTTGGCCATTTACATGTCTTGTTTTGAAAAATGTCTGGTTCATGTCCTTTGACCACTTTTTAATGGGGTTATTTGTTTGTTGTTGTTGTTGTTGAGTCTGGGTTTCTTGTATATTCTGGATATCAGTCCCCTGTCAGATTGAAAATATTTTTTCTCTCATTCTGCTAGCTGTCTGTTCAGTCTGTTGATCATTTCTTTCGATGTGCAGAAGCTTTTTAGTTTAAGGTAGTCCCACTTGTCTATTTTTGTTTTCATTGTGTTTGTTTTTGAAGTCTCAGTCATAAATTATTTGCCAAGACCAATTCTAGAAGAGTTTCTCCAGTATTTTTTATAGTTTCAGGTCTTACATTTATAGTTTCAGTCTTTGACCCATCATCAGTTGATTTTTGTATACAGTGAGACAGAAGGAACAAGTTTCATTCTTCTGTATTATAGCTATCCAATATTCTCAGCACCACTTATTGAAAAGAGGATTCTTTTCCCAGTGTATATTTTTGTTTGTTTTGTCAAAGATCAGTTGGCTATAGATCTGTAGCTTTGTTTCTGGATTCTCTATTCTATCCCATTGATCTATGTATCTATTTTTAGTACCATGTTTAGAAACAATAGTTTTAGAACCAGTAGGATATTTCCACGACTGCAGCCTTGCAGTATAACTTGAGGTCAGGTAATGTGAGGTTTCCAGCTTTGTTCTTTTTGCTTAGGGTTGTTTTGGCTATTCAGGCTCTTTTTTGGTACTGTATAAATTTTAGAATTGCTTTCTCTAACTCTGTGGAAAATGACATTAGTATTTTGATTGCATTGAATCTATAGGTTGCTTTGTAAATGCCCACAAACTATTTAGCTATATAAATACTCAGCCTCATTTTCCACTAATCAATAAATAGTTATCTTGTTTTTCAGGCTTTCTGCTGCTGAAGATGTCAGGGACATCTCTTGGTATATGACTGATACAAAAAGATTGTTTTACCAAAAGTGAGGGCAAATGTCCAACTTTACCATAAATTACCCAATTCTGTTCAACCTCAGCCAAAAAGTCTCATATTCAAAAGAGGTGGGCTAATTTTATGTAAGCAGGCATCAGAAAGAGACTTAGCATTTGTTAACCATGAATTCACCATCTTCATGGTTCATTCATCCAAGAGACCAAAAACTTATTGTAGAACTCACCAGCTGAATTTATGCAGGACAGCAAAAGTGAGAAACTACTTGGTTTGCCATATAACATTTGAATCTTTTGGAGAAGAGACATTTCGGATTGCACCAAGTAAGTATTTTCAATTTATAATTGTTAGAAGTCTTTATTGTAAATCTTACAACCTACTATCTGAAACAATATCTCTATTGTTTGCAGTCAAAAGCATTCCAATTTTAACTTTCCGAAGTGAGCATCATGCAAACTCCACACACTTAGGGTAGATTCACTCATGAATGCTAGAACTCTTGAATCTTTCTCACATGGAATCTTCTGCCCTGATGCCTACAAGCTCATTATTTGTGGAAAAAAAAAAGTTGGAGAAGCCATATCTAGGTAATATCTTACCTTGTGCAGAGAAAAAAAAAGTGAGTTGTATCTACAAAAAAGGATTAGAGTAGACATCACTCCATGAGCCTAAGTTTACTCATCTCTTCGTCTCTAACCATCTGTGATTTGTACTCCCATTAGAAGAAATTCTTGGAAAATTTAAAGCATTCTATTCCATATTTTTTGTTTGTCAATAAATCATATAGGAAATACATATCTTATTTTACATGTACCATAAAATATACATTCTAAAAGATAAAAATTAACCAAAATGTTTATAGCCAGTTACTTCTATAACACTTTCTAGCAGAAATGATTAAGATGGTAAATTGTCCTTAATTTTATTTATTACATACATTTACTTCAGGCAGGATATGAAAGTTACATTGCTTTAAATAAGATCACTGGTACAATAGAAAACTATTTTTGATATTATTGTGTGGTAAGTTTTCTTCCTATTCGAACTCAAATAATTTGTAGTCTTATCCATATTTAATTATTGGTATAAGAAATGAAACCATGAAAACTAGCTCAACTCCCTGTGTGGTCCTGACTGACCAAGTCACTTTGCCTCTTTTGAACCTGTGTTCCTGCTTCATTATAGGGGTAATAGCATTATCTATGTCTTTTGTCTGGTGGGGATTAAATGAATTATCTTATGCAGAGTGCCTAGCACACAGTGAACACTCAATACTTGGTCACTGTAATAGTTATTAATATATAATTGTAGTAATTTTATTCCTCAGCTAATTTAGGTAAGAGCAGTCAACCAGTCATTGATCGCAATACAGCCTCTGCTACTTCCTAGTAGGTGACTGTAACATCTCAGACTTACAATTTCATCATATGAAATGGAGATAAGTACACCTCTTTACATGTAGGGCTTACATTAGAAAATGTATGCAAAATCTCAGGGTCTGAAATATAGCAGATACCCTTAAGCATGCAGTTGTATCACTCCAGATGAACTCACTAAGGGATAAAACCATGGCAGAAGCTCAGAGAATGAATCATCAACTTATATTTTCTAAATGATTTCCTAGTGAGCCTCTGCTCCCTGAGCATTCTTAAACTGTTACAGCTATAGCTGATCCTCTGTTTTTTGTCAAATGTGGTATCCCTTCTGATATAGTATGGGTATTTTTCCCAGCTCAAATCTCAATGCTGAATTGTAATCCCCAGGACTGGAGGTGGGGCCTGGTGGAACGTATTTGGGTCACGGGGAAAATCCCTCATGGTTGGTGCTTGTCTTAATAGTGAGCCAGTTCTCTTAAGACATAATCTTTTCAAACCATGTGGTACCTCCCCCATCCTGCTCCTGCTTTCAGCATGTGACAAACCTACTTCCCCTTCACATTCTGCCATGACTATAGGCCTCCTTGAAGCCAATGAGATAGCAGCATCATGCATCCTTTAAAGCCTGCAGAAACATGAGCCAATTAAACCTCTTTTGTTTCTAAATTACCTAGATTTAGGTATTTCTTTATAGCAACACAAGAATGGTCTAACACAGAAAATTGGTACTGAGGACTGTGGCATTGCGATTAAGATAACTGAAAATGTGGAGGCAGCTTTGGAATCAGGTAACAAGCAGAGGTTGGAAGAGTTTGAGGGGCTCAGAAGACAGAAAGATAAGGGAATGTTTGAAACTTCTTACAGACTGGTTAAATGAATGTGACCAAAACGCTGGTAGTGATATGGACAGTGCAGTCAAGGCTGCTGAGATCTCAGATGAAAATGAGAAACTTAGTGGCAACTGGAGCACAGGTCAGGTATGTTATGCTTTAGCAAAGAGCTTGGCAACATTCTGTTTGTGCCTTAGAGGTCTATGGAACTTTGAGCTTGAGAGTGTTGACCCGTAGGGTATCTGGCAGAAGAAATATCTGAGCAGCAAAGTGTTCAAGATTTTGCTTCTAACAGCCTATGTTCAGATGCAGGAGCAAAGGAATTAAAGTTGAAACTTATATTTAAACAGGAAACAGAGTGTAAAAATTTGGAAAATTTGCAGCCTGGCCACGTAGCAAAGAAAGAAAAGCTATTTGGGAGAGGAATTGAAGCAATCTGTAGAGCAACCACTTTCTGGAGATATTTGCATACATGAAATAGAGCTAACTGCTGATATCAAAGACAATGGAGAAAAGGCTTTGAAGGCTTTTTAGAGTCCCTTCTGGAAGCCCCTTCCATCACAGGCCCAGGCCCTGGTGCTCTAAATAGCCTTGAGAGAGTGTTCCCAGCATCCCAGCTGCTCCAGCTGTGGCACAAAGGGACCCAGATAAAGCTCAGGCTGCTACTTTCAAGAAAGCAAGGGTAAGTCTTGGCAGCTGCCACATGGTGTTAAGCCTTTAGGTGCACAGAATGTCAGACTGAACACTTGGCAGCCTCTGCCTAGATTTCAGAAACTATGGAAAATTCTGGGTGCTCAAGCAGAAACCTGATGGTAGATCCCCCACAAGAATTCCTACTATGTCAGTGCGAATGGGAAATGTGGGGTTGGAGCTCCCACCCAGAATCCCCAATGGGGCACTGCCTAGTAGAGCTATGAGAAGGGATCCACTGCCTTCCATATTCCACAATGGTATGCCCACTGTCAACTTGCACCCTCAGCATAAAAAAGCCCCAATCAGTCAACTCCAGGCCTTGAAAGCTGCCTCAGGGGCTGAACCCTGCAAAGTAACAAGGGCAGAGTTGTCCAAGGTTCTGGGAGCCCATCCCTTGCACCAGGGTGCCTAGGATGTGGGACATGGAGTCAAAGTAGATTATTTTTGAACTTTAAGATTTAATAACTGCCCTGCTTCATTTCAAACCTGCATGAGGCCTGTAGCTCCTTTCTTTTGGCCAGTTTTCCACTTTGGAATAGCAATGTTTACCCAATGCCTATTCATCCACTGTCTCTTGAAAATAACTTTTTTTTCTTTTTTTTTTTTAGTTTCATAGGTGGAAGGGATTTGCCTTGTCTCAGATCAGACTTTGGACTTCTGAGGTAATGGTGGAATGAGTTAAGACTTTGGGGGACCATTAGGAAAGTATAATTGCATTTTGCAATGTGAGAAGGACATGAGATTTGGGATGGGCCAAGTGTAGAATGATACAGTTTGGACATTTGTCCCCTCCCAAGTCTCATGTTGAACTGTACTTCCTAATGCCGGAGGTGGGAACTGGTAGGAGGTGTTTGGGTCATGGTGCAAACCCCTCATGGTTTCATGCTGTCTTCATAATAGTGAGTTTTTGTGAGATTTAAAATTGTGTGGCACCTCCCTTCCACTCTCTTGTTTCTGCTCCCCCTTTGACTTCCACCATGATTGTAAGCTTCCTGAGGCCTCCCTAGAAGATGAGCAGATGCCAGCACCATGCTTCCTATAAAACCTGCAGAACTGTGAGTCAAACCTCTTTTCTTTATAAATTACCCAGTGTCAGTACTTCTTTATAGCAATGCAAGTATGGCCTAATACACTTTCTGCATAAAGAGAACTACAAAACACTGATAAAAGCTATCACAGACTACATGTACAAATGGGAAAACATCCTATGCACTCGGAAGGGAAGAATGAATATCATTAACATGACCACACTGACCAAGAAAATCCACAGATTCAATGAAATTCTTATCAAATTACCAATGTGATTTTTTACAGAATTAGAAAAAAAGCATTCTAAAGGTCTTATGAAACCAAAACAGAGACTTAATAGCAAAGCAGTCCTAAGCAGAAAGAACAAAGCTGGAGACATAACATTACCTGACTTCAAATTATCCTACAGTTCTATCTATAGTAAACAAAACAACATGGTACTGGTATAAAAATAGACACATACATTAGTGGAACAGAATAGAGAACCCAGAAATAAAGCCACCTACACACAACCAAGTGATCTTCAACAAAGTAAACAAAAATATATGCTGGGGAAGTGTATCTTATTTAATAAATTGTGCTGGAGAAATCAGGTAGTCATACGTAGAAAAACGAAACTGGATCCATACCTCTCACCACATACGAGAATAAACTCAAGATAAAGACCTAAATGTAAAACCTCAAACTAGAGAAATACTAGAATCGAGGAAAAATTCTTCTTGACATTGGCCTAGGAAAAGAATAAATAACCAAGTCATCAAAAGCAAAACTAACAAAACCAAAAATAGACAAATGGGATTTATTTAAACTAAAAACTAAAAAGCTTCTGCACAGCAAGAACAACAACAACAACAATGAAAAAACCACAACGAATAGAGAACCTACAAATGTTTGCAAATGTTGCATCTGACAAATGGCTAATATCCAGAATCTACAATAAATTCAAACAATTCAAAAAACAAAAGAAGCAAATAGTCCCATTAAAAAGTGGGCAAATGTTAAGAATAACATTTTTTCAAAATAAGGCATGCAAATGGCCAACACATTTATGAAAACATGCTCAATTATCACAAATCATCAGAGAAATTAAAATTAAAACCAAAATGAGGTATCATCCTACACCATCAGTAGGGCTATTATTTAAAAAGTCAAAAAACAACAGATATTGGTGAGTATATGGAGAAATGGGAACACTTATAGACTGTTGGCAAGAATGTAAATTACTATAACCTCTATTGAGAACAGTATGGACATTTCTGAAAGAACTAAAAACATCACTACCATTTGATCCAGGAATCCCACTACTGGGTATCTACCCAAAAGAAAAGAAATTATTCTATCAAAAAGATACCTGCACTCTGATGTTTATCACAACACTATTCACAATGGAAAAGTCATGGAAACAAACTATCAATGGAGGATTAAAGAAAGAAAATATGGTATATACACAATGGAATGCTATTCAGTTATGAAACAATGAAATCATGTCTTTTGCAGCAACATGGATGGAACTGGAGGCCATTATCTTAAGTGAGGTAACTCAGAAATAGAAAGTCAAGTATCACATATCTCACTTATAAGTAAGAGCTAAACAATGGGTATACATGGATATACAGCATGGAATAATAGACATTAGATACTTAAAATGGAGGGGCTAAGGGCTGAAAAATCACCTATTAGGTATGTTCACCATTCAGGTGACGGCTACACTAAAAGCCCAGACCGCACCACTACTATGCAATATATTCGTGTAAGCAATCTGCACTTGTACCCTTTAAACATATATAAACATTAAAAAATTTGAAAATGTATTCTTATTCCCTAACCCTGAGCTTTTTTTGCCAGATGTTTGTATGCTGATAGATTAATTTTCAGAATGTGTATGGTTTTCTGAAATTTCTAATTATAATCCGTTTACGATTATCTTTCACTTGACTCAGACCCTGATATCAAGTCTATGACCATAATAAGTTACTGTCTGTGTGACATTCTGGAAAGTTATCTCTCTAGACCTGTTTCCACTTCTGCGAAGAGAAGTGGTAATATTAAAAATTTAGTGATGTATAGCCGTGCTAGATACTAAAGGTAAAATAAATAAATATCAATATATACATATATGTCAGCATTCACTATTAATACCCATAAATCATACAAGTATTATTGCTTTTAATTTTTACAGAGAGGTTAAGTAAACTAAGATTATGCTATAGATAAACTGAGACTCAAGTTCAGGTTATTCTATTGTTAAAATCCAAATTCTACTGTACCTTATCGCCTCTCAATTAATGGAACACCTACTGTGTGGCAGCAGTCTACATTCATCATTCTCATAACCTTGCAAGATTAAAGGAGCCATTACTCATACAGTGCCTGGCATGGGGCCCGATGTGAAGCTGACACAAGAAATTGTAGCACATTTAGCCCTCTTTTTCCCAGTGCTGTTTTCTAAAAAACAAAACAAAACAAAACAAACAAACCACTCTTTTTATTTTAGTGCATAACAGAATCTGCAAGACATTTGTTCTTCTCACATATCTAACATTGAGTCCATCTATATGGTAATATATGTAGTAACATTGTTATAAAAATGCCTTGAAATGTAAGCTACTGGAAGCACATTTTACATGGCAAGGGAACCAAAACGATGCATTTTAAAATTGAGCCAGTAAAAATATTTTAACAAAAATTCACAAATTCATGAGTCATTCTGGGTGCTGCAGAGGATCCCTTAAATAATCTGAAATTGCATGCAAAATGTGTATGTTTGAACAGAAGCTCATTTTTTTGGAATTAGAATTCTGAATTTTCATAAGATTTGTGTAGGATTCATGATCCCAATTGCTTTAGAACAATCACCATAACGTGAATTTAATTTTTCTGAAAGTAAGTGGTTTAATTGCCTGTTCTTCACCTCATTGATGAGAGAGGGATCCATACCATAGGGTTATAGAGATGGCCAAACATATGATACTTGATACTGCACAGGTGAGATCAATAGCAATTTGTCAGTCACAGTCCAATAGAGGAAGATACTATTCACCATGCCGAGCCAAACAGGGGGTTGCACTTGTGAAGACAGTGAACATGTAGTCAATGTGGGAGGCAGGATTTATAGTATCTAAAGAGTGAAATGTGCCTGGTTCTTGTGGGAGCGTGTGATTGGCTTGTTTGCCAGCTGTAGGCCAGAAAAGAACTGAAACTACTTATTCAGGGATAAGCAGGAACTGTACTTGTTCCTGGTAATAAGAGGAATTGTTTATGGAGAACCTTATCTGCAGAAGGAGAGTAGGGAAGGGAACTTTCAGTTAGGCCATCTGAAGCCCTCCTGATTTTACCAGATGTCAAGGCAGCATATTATATCAGTTCCTAATTTTACATGTTACACCACAAAAGGTTGGCAAGATGTATTAACAGTTTTTAAACCATATATGATCTTTCACCTTGGGGCTTCCTCTTTAGAAGTTTACCTTTATGAAAATAAGATATTTGCACAACACACAATTGTTTTTAATAGGGAAAAATCCAAAGAAATGTAAATGCCTGTCACTGAGAAAATAGTTACATTTTGGCACATTCAAATAATGGAATACTACCTAGTCCTTAGTTTAAAATGCCAGAAATATATAATGGCATGACGTGAAACAATCTCCAGGTGTTAAAGAGATTTAAACAGGTTTTAAAATACTATATATATACTATTTTCTGTACATTTGCATAGAGAAAATGCTGGAAGAATATGTACCAAAATGTTACCAGTGATTCACTTTCCAGTGTGAGATTGCAGAAGACTTTTATCATTTTCCTTTTGCTGATAGATATTTTCCGAAAAATTCTATAATAAACATGTGTGCCTTGTGTCATAACAAAGAAGTTTTGCCTACTCACCAATTGCATATTTGACTTAACACATAAGCAACCATCAATCTTATAGAGGTAAACAAGTTGAGGGGGAAAATGTTCTTAAAAATAAATGCAGGTGGCGGATAGGAAACAGGGCTAATGCGCAGCTCCCACTTGGACAGACAAAACAGCATGTGGAGACTCACACTGTGATCTTTTGCTCCAAAATCCACCACAGGAACACACCAGGAATACCGAAAAAAATCACGTATCCTTTGAAAGCAGCAGCATGCTGCTGCAAATTCTGCAGGACAGGCTAAAAATTATAATTTCCCAAAGGGTGAGAGAAGGAAAACTTGCCTCTGAACATACACCCTCACTGAGGAATCTGAAAATCCAGAGCACAAGAGGATTTAACCTTACCTAGAGCCAAAATGGACTTAGGGAGGGGTGCAAAACATAAAAGTAGAAGTAGCTGTGGAAAGTGCCTTGCAGACACTCCCAGTGTCCAGCTCTAACTTTTGAAAGCCACCCATGACTGTATCTCACAGGGGCCCTCAGGGAAGGTACCCAGCAAAACTGGAGAGGGGTAGCAGGGTGAAGGAAGTTTCCAACTGAAGTTGGTAATGTTTTGGACTGGGCATGAATTCTCTTGAGTGGAGTCCCCGGGATGAGTGGGAACTGCTGCAGATTCCAGCACAGGAGGACAGGAGCCACAGCCCAAGGAGTGGGCAGACAGGGAGGAGTGAAGTTATACTTGCTTTCTCAGTGGGGAGCTCATAGCCTGATGCAAACTGAGGGTAGGGGGGCACTGTGGGAGGGACTTGTCAGCTGCCTGGGAGCTGGATGAGGACTCTCAGCTATCCCCCACTTCCCTGACAAACTATATGACACAGCAGAGGTCTCTTCTGGAACATAACGCCACTGGGCTGAGAACCACCCCCAACCCTCACAGAGACAACACAGCAAGCCCTCCTCAAGGAGAGGTTGAGCCCAGACCTGCCTAACCCTGCTCCTACATGATGGTATTTTTCTACCCACCCTGGTAGCCAATGACAAAAGATAGAAACTCTTGGGAGAGCTTTATGGTCCAACCCATTGCCTGAGAAACCAAAACAGTTATGCTGGCCAACTTATGACAAGCATACAACCCCTACTACTACTACAGCTGGTGCTCTCTTGAAAGTGCCACCTTCTGCTGTGAACAAACTCAGGCCATTACACCAACTCATGACAAAATATTCCTGATCCCAAGGAGAGACAATAGCTAATTCCACTGCCTACAACATCCTAGCTAACCAGAGGTCCTGAGTATGTCCACAAGACAACTTCACTGCTAGCGTAACCAGCATTCAAGAAAGCCAGCACACTAAACATATCTACAATTAAGGTCTCTCACATAGTTCTACTTCACTTCCCTGCTGCCTTCACCAAAGCAGGTGCTGGTATCCAGGGCTAGAAGACCTAAAGATAGATCAGATCACAGGACTCTTTGCAGACATTTCCCAGCACAAGCCCATAGCCTGGTAGCTCTGTTGGGTGGCCAGACCCAGAAGAACAATAACAACCACTACAATCTGGCTCTCAGGAAGCCCCATCTCTAGGAAAAGGAGGAGAGCAGCACATCAAGGGATCATGCTGTGGGATAAGAGAATCTGAACAGAAAGCCTTGAGTTTCAGACCTCTACACTGAAATAGTCTACTCTAATGAGAAGGAGCTAGAAAAGTAATTCTGATATGACAAAACAGGGTTCTGTAACATCCCCCAAAGATCACACCAGCCACCCAACACTGGATCCACAACAAGAACAAATCTCTGAATAGCCAGATGAAGAAATCAGAAGGTTGATTATTATGCTATTCAAGGAGATACCAGAGAAAGGTTAAAAAAAAAAAAAAAGTTAAATAAGTTTAAAAAACAATACCAAATATGGATTGAAAATTCTCTAGAAAAATCGCTATTATAGAGAAAAACAATCACAACTTCTGGAAATGAAAGAAACAGAGAAATACAAAATGCAGTGGAAAGTTTCAAGAATAGATAGAATAAATAGAAGAAAGAACTTAAGAGCTCAAAGACAAGGTTTTGAATTAATCCAATGATCTACAACTCCATCCAGGTTGCTGCTGATGCCATTATTTTATGGCAAGAATGGCCATAATTAAAAAATAAGAAAACAGTAGATGTTGGTGTGGATTTGTTGAAAAGGGAGCACTTTTACACTGCTGGTGGGAATGTAAACTAGTACAACCACTATGGAAAACAGTATAGAGATTTCTTAAAGAAAAAAATGTAGATCTACCGTTCGATCTGCAATCCCAATACTTGGTATCTACCCAGAGTAAAGAAGTCATTATATGAAAAAGACACTTGCAGACACATGTTTATCATAGTATAATTCACAGTTGCAAAAATATGAAACCAGCCTAAATGCCCATGAACCAACAAGTAGATAAAGAAAATATGGTATGTATACACCATGGAATACTACTCAGCCATAAAACGGAACAAAATAATGGCATTGGCAGCAACCTGGATGGAGTTGGAGACCATTACTCTAAGTGAAGTAACTCAGGAATGGAAAATCAAATATCATGTGTTCTCACATATAAGTGGGAGCTAAGCTATGAGGATGCAAAGGCACAAAAATGATATAATGAACTTTGGGGACTTGTGAGAAAAGGTAGGATAGGGGTGAGGGATATACTTTAGGTACAGTGTACAATGCTCTGGTGATACATGCATCAAAACCTCAGAAATTACCACTAAAGAACTTATCCATGTAACCAAAAACCACTTGTTTCCCCAAAACTACTAAAATAAAAAATAAGCTAAAAAAATGAATACTGAACCAGCCATTCACTTTTGAAATGGGACTGTGAAATTTAAGTTGTGCTAAGGTTAATAAATGTAAGAGATTAGCACTATAGTTAATTTTCATCTAACAAATTGTATTCTGGTTTTACTTGTTACCCATTATGTACTTAAACAATGTCCTTTCTGTCAGACAGATGCAACATTGCTGGCTTTGAAGATGGAGGAAGAAGCCATAAGCTGAAGAATGTAGGGGTATTTTTAGAAGCTGCAAAAGATAAGGAAACAATTATTCTTTAATCTACCAGAGAACTTCAAGACTAGATCCTTTAAAAAATATATAGCACTGTGGATACCTTAAATTTAGCCCAGTAAAACCCATTTTATATTTCTACCCTACAGAACTGTAGTATAAATTTGTGTTGGTTAAGCCACTGTGTTTGTGGTAATTTGTTACAGCAGCAATAGGAAACTAATACAGTTATCAAAGAACTCTATCACTTTTTAACACTCTCCCTCCTCCAACCGTCTTCCCCCCCAAAAAAACCTGTTCCTAGATGTTTCATCACTTCATTTAAATTCTGGTAACTCAGGGAGACAGATAAGGGAATGGCAAATGGCAAAGCTCCTGCTTTAATAGATTTCCTCTGTGAAGATGCAAGGACTAGGAAAACATATTTTTAATCTTTTGCTCACTTAAAATTAACTAGAAAAATACTGAGACAGATGGTCTCCCTCATGCTGCCTTAGCATTTTGGCATGTTCCATTTAATATGTCTCTTATGTTCCCAATTCAGAACAAAAAATCCAATTACTTTAAGGGCATTGTAGCGTTGTTGACACCTTCACTTTGGTACTTTTTAATAGAAGTGATGAGAATACATAGTGGATAGATACAGGTGAAAAATAGGAGAGCTGAAAGTAATGGACTATGAACAAATACAATGAACACTTCATGTTTAGGCCATGAACCACTGCTGAGGAGAGAGTATGGAGGAAGGGATAGCAAGGAATGTATTTTAGTCCTCATGTTTGCTCATACTTATTCCTCCAAAGCTTATTCTGCAAAATGTAACAAGTCTGTGAATTCTTCAGCATGGTTAATATTCCTAGAAATTGTCAAGTAACCAATTGTCATTATTGCAGTTACCTTTCCCAATGCCTGTCTTCATAATAACCTGCTTTAGAAGCAAGACTGGCATGACAGTATAGATATTTGTGTCTCCCAAATTTCGTATGTGGAAATTCTAACCTCAAAGTGATGTTATGAGGAGATGTGATCTTTGGAAGGTGATTAGATCCTGAGACTAGAGTCGTCATGAACGGGATTAATGCCCTTATGAAAGGAAACCTCAGAGAACTCCCTTGTCCCTTCTACCATGTGAATGCACAGGGAAAAGACATCACATAGAGCCAGAGAGCAGGCCCTTACCAGACACCAAATCTATCAGTGCCTTGACTCACTAATAATATGTAACAATCATTCAAAGTCCTTAATAACAAAATGTTTTCCCAGGAGAAAGTCAACAAATGGGTCCTCAGCCAGTTAATAATCTTTATTTCTCAACAGAAAACATTTTTTTCAAACATCTTCAAATAGTCTTAGATGTTTAATGATGTCATTTGATAAAATTTCACATTCCTCAGTGGTTGTTTTTATCAAACAGTTCTTTAAAGTTTCCAAAGAGTCAAATTTATGTATTCTAATTTAGAAAATTGAATAAAATTGGACATCTGTTTCAATGCTGACATTTCACTTGCAGTTGTAAACACAGTAATTCTTCAACCTTATATCGCTAAATTGAGTTCTGCTCATTAGAGTTTTCACAAAAATATACAAGCTAAAGTAACCATTTTGTATTTTAGAAACATTCATCTAATGGAGTTACTTGTCAAATGGTAGGGGTATTTCTTGCTCTAATATGAACTCTTTATAACTTTGACTTAGTATAGCTAACATGCTGCAGTGTAAAAAACCAATTCTGGAACTCACTGCCCACATTATGAGAAATAGCTGCTAAATATCAAATTAGAGTCAATGTCTTCAAGAAAATGAAAAAATATATGTCATAACTTTACAAAGTTTTGAAAGATGCTCATAGCTTATTTGATGGGAAAAAGACTTGTGAGGGCAAAGAAAGGGGATTCAGAAGAGGTAGGGAAAGCCTCAGACCATAATCCATGTCTGATTCCTCTGAAAGAGGTTTGTGTATGAAGTCTCAGATTGCAGCAGAGTGCTAGAAAAGTTCTGAACAGGATAATGGGGAGTCCATGAGCTAAAGCCTTCCATTAGAGGAATCCTGAGTATTCTATGAATTGTCCTACATTAAGTATCCTGGCCATGCTTAGTCATTGACTGAGAGAAGCCCATGGGAAGCATGGCCTTGTCATGAATTTAGTGATATATTTCTGACCACAGCAGTTGAAGCTGTCAGTCAATTTTTCTCTCTGCAGCAAGAGATCTTAGGAGCACATTTTCATGCCTGACAAAGTGGTGGCATAAAGGACAGAGAGATAATAGGGCCAGAGCACATAGGCTCATGTAGACCATTTAAAGGAATTTTGCTTCTATTCTGTCAGATGGGACCATTGAAAAGTTGCAAATAGGGCAGTTATGTGATCTAAATTACATACAAACAGGAATATTCTAATTCTTGTGTTGTGAATAGATAAAGGAGATGAAGGGGAAAAGCTCAGATGAATCAAAAGCTATTTTATTAATTCAAGCAGGAGATGGCAATGGCTTGGGATCTTAGTTTGTTGAATACTGTTAGAATACCACAGACTGGGTAATTTATAAAGAAAAGAAATTTATTTGGTTCACAGTTCTGGAGGCTAGGAAGTCCAAGATTAAGCAGCTCACATCTGATGAGGGTCTACTTGCCACATTCTCACATGGTGAAAGACATCTCATGGGCAAGAAAGAGTGAAGGGGAACAAGAGGGAACCAAACTTAGTTTTATAACAAACCCACTCTGACAATAACCAGTTCACTCCTGATATAATGATATTAACCCATTCATTAAAACAAAACTCTCATGACTTAACTCTTAAAGGTCCCACCTCTCAATACTTTTGCATTGGGGATTAAATTTCCAACACAAACTTTGGGAGACACATTCAAACCATATCACTTGGACTACCACTTTAGCAAAAGAGATGTTAAGAAGTGGGTGGTATTTAGATAAAGTAGAGTCAACAGAATTTTCACATGCATTGAATGTGAAGTGTGAACAAGAGGAGTCAAAAATCATTCAAAGCGTTTTGGCCTGAGCACCTGGAAAAATGGAGCTTATAGGAACAGAAATGCAGAAGACTTTGGGGGTAGCAGGTTTGAGGAGGGATTATCAGGTTTTCTGTTTGAACAGGTTCTGTTTGGAGATGTCCAAATAAAGATGTGAAATTGGATGTATGAATCAGAGGAGAGGTCCAGGCTAGACACAGAAATTTGGAAGTTATGAATGTACAGATGTTAATTAATGTTGTGAAAGTAGATGGAATCGCCAAGGAAATTTAGGTAGATAAGAGAAGAGGACCAGAACTGAACCTGGAGCACCCAGTGTTAAGAGGCCAAGAAGATAAGAAAAGAGCTCAGCAAAGGATGCTGAGCAGAAGCAACCAGCAAAGCAAGAAGAAATGTGGCGATGCAGAAGCCAAAACCAAGACAATATTTCGAGTGTGCCCAATCTTGTCAGACACTGCTGCTAAATCAAATAACATGAGGCCTGAAAATTTTACCTTAAATTCACAGCACTGATGATGTTGCTAAGAGCAATTTCAATGAAGATAAAAGTTTAAGTGGATTAAATTCAAAAGAAAATGTGAGGAGAGGAATTGGACACAGTATAGAAAACTTTTTCAAAAAGTTTTTCTTTAAATGGGAGCAAAGGAACATACTGATAGCTGAAAGGTGATGTAGAGTCAGAGAAAAGGAGTCTTCCTCCATCTGCTTTGAGGTAGCTTCTTTGAATAATGCTTTACACCCTGGTGTAAAGGGACAGGAAACTTTTCCTGTAACAGAGCATGCATAGAAAATAGCTGACTAGAGATGTCAGATACCAGTTCTCAGAAATAAGAATCAAATTTGCAGGTGAATAATCGTAACTCGAATGGACTCAAGTGGAGAGTGCTTGAGCCTAGTAGAAAACTCTTGGGAAGTAGTCAGGGCACAGAAAAAGAAAGAACCAAGGGGCTGGCAGAACTCAGTCAGAGAGAGACATGGTGGTAGCTCAAAAGGGTAGCTGAGAGTGTTTTTCACTCCCCCTGCACCTGCAGAAGGCAGCTGGTATCTCAACTGTGAGATAGCTTCTCTGATCTTGTGAACCCAAATGCTCATATGTGCAGCAATTTAGGAACCTCTTGAGGCCAATACACCAGACTACCAGCTTGTACTAGGTTACTTGCTGTCACCTCATATACCAAGTGGCAGTAGCGAGTACCCTACTAGAAGTGTACCCATTGGGGGACTGTGTCTTGCCAAGGGAACCTTGCCCTTGTGTCTCCACATCACTGGAGCCCCTACAGACATTCCTTAGCACCTGCTCAGATTGCAGCAGTCACACAGGGCTGGCTGGATCCAGTGGAGCTGCAGGGTTCCAAGTGTGCTAGCCCTCAGAGAGTGCTGCTCCTAGGGAATGAGAGAGTACAGCACTGCAAGAGAGTTCCACTTAGTTTTCTGTCCCTTGAGACAAAAGAAAACAGAGTGAATGATTTCCTATATACAAGAGCTCCCCACACGTGGGCTGAGGGTGACTATACTGCCTCCAGTGGAGATACTGGCAGTGTGTTGGCCTTGGTGCTTGGGCATGACTGTGGAGGGTGGGATCTCTCCTCGTTACCTAGCCACTGCTGTGAGAACAGCTATAGCAGCACCCAGGGGAGTTTGGCAGGCACACTGAAGGATGGCCATTCTAGGGATATTAGGGGCAGCTGCTTCCCCAATAGGAGTGTTCCACCAAGGCCTAGGTTTGCACAAAAGGCAGGCTTCCTCACCCTCTGAACAGAGCAGCATTGTACCTGAGGTGAAGAGTAGAAGAGCTGTGTGTTTTGGACTAAGGGAGGAGATTCTGTGCAGAAGATATTTTGGCAGTAAGCCATGGGACAGTTGTTCCTGGCACTCAGCTACACTGAAGCCCAGAGATAGACAACAGTGTTTGTCTCATCTGAATACCCCGAACATCTAGATACAAGAGGGATAGAAAACTCCAACAGGATATACTGCAAGACAAAGTTCACCAAGACATATAGTTATTATCTAAAGTCAACGTGAAGGGAAAAAATTGCTAAAATTAGCAAGAGAAAAGCATCAAATCAACCATAGAAGGAGTCCCAGCCGACTAACCATGGACTGCTCACCAGAAACCTTACAAATAATAAGATTTTGGGGGTTCTATTTGTAGATTTCTTAAAGAAAAAACCTGCCAACAACAAATTTTGCATCCTGCTAAACTAAGCTTCATAAATGAAGAAGAAATAAAATCTGTCCCAGATAAGGAAATGCTAAGGGATTTTTTCCACCACTAAACAGCCCTTACAAAAAACTCTCAAGGAAGTTCTAAGCATGAAAACAATGTAATATTTTTGAAACTACAAACATCCTTTTTAAAAGAATTAGAAAAAATCATTTTGGTGTTTATATGCAACAAAAAAGAACCTAAAAGTCAAAGCATTCCTAAGTAAAGAGAACAAAGCTGGAGGCATTACCTGATTTCAAATTATACTATAAGACTATAATAACAAAAAGAAAAAGCATAGTACTGGTATAAAAATAGACACATAGATCAATGGAACATAGTGGAGAACCCAGAAATAAAGCCAGCTATCCACAACGAAATGATCTTTGAAAAGGTGGACAAAAATAAACACTTGAGAGAGAACATCCTATTTGGAAAATGATGCTGAAAAACTGAGTAGCCATATGCAAAGAATGAAACTAGATCCCTTTTTCTCACCATATACATAAATTAACTCAAGATAAAGATTTAAATATAAGACCTAAAGTTATAAAAATCCTAAAATAAAAGCTAGGAAAAATCATTCTGGACATTAGCCTAGGCAAAGAATTTATGATTAAGACCTCAAAACCACCAAAAATAAAAACAAAATTAGACAAATGGGAATTAATTAAACTAAAAAGCTTCTGCACAGCAAAAGAAACTATCAACGGCCTCAACAAAGAACATACAGAATAGGAAGAAGTATTTGCAAACTATTAATATGGATCTGACAAAAGACTAATATTCAGAATCTATAAGGAATTAAATAACTCAACAAGAAAATCACAACCTCATTAGAAAGTGGGCAAAAGACATAAACAGACATTTTTCAAAAGAAGATATACAACTAGCAAACAAACATATAAATAAAAAATGCTGGACATCATTAATCAACAGAGAAATGCAAATTAAAACCACAATGAGATACTATCTTACATAAATCAGAACGACTAATATTAAAAAGTCAAAAATTAACAGATACTGGCAAGGATAAAGAGAAAAGGGAATGCTTATATAGTGTTGGTGGGAATGTAAATTAGTACAACCTCTATGGAAAACAGTATGGAGATTTCTCAGAGAACTAAAAATAGCACTACCATTCAATACAGCAATTCCATTACTGAATATCTACTGGAAGAAAAAAATAATAATTCTACAAAAAAGATACCTGCACTCATATGCCTGTCGCAGTACTATTAACAATAGCAAAGTCATGTAATCGACCTACATGTCCATTAACAGAGGACTGAGAAAACAAGTGATATATATACACCATAGAATACTCAGTCATAAAACAGAATGAAGTCATGTTTTTTTTTTTTGCAGCAATATGGATGGAACTGGAGGCCATTATCTTAAGTGAAATAACTCAGAAACAAAGTCAAATGCTGCAGGTTCTCACTTGTAAGTGAGAGCTAAATGTATACACGTGGATATAAGAGTTGAATAACAGACATTGGAGAGTCTAAAAGGAGGAAAGGTGGAGGGGTAAGGGATGAGAAATTACCTATTGAGTAGAATGTATACTATTTGGGTTATGTTACATCGAAAGCCCAGACTTTACCACTGTGCAATATATCCATGTAACAAAATTGCACTTTTACACCCTGTATCTATTTTTTAAAAATGGAAGAAAACTTATCCTTTAAAGAGCCAGATAAAAAATATTTCCAAGCTTGGAACCATATAGTGTCTGCCACAACTACTCAGCTCTGCCATTTCAGGGCAATAGCAGCCAAAGACAATACAGAGACAAAGCCTGGCTGTGTGCCAGTAAAATTTAATTTACCAAAATAGGTGTGGGCCAGATTTGGCAAATGGTTATAGTTTGCCAACACTTGCTTTATACAGTCTGGATCTAGTAACTATTTATAGTAGCAATTTACAAGTATATATTAAGTGCCTACAACATGGCAGGCACTTTTCTAATCCTTATGAATATAGTTGTGAATAAGAAAGACACTGGCTCTGCTTCCAAGAATTTCCATTCTAGGTGTAGGACCAAGCCTCCTCCTTACTTCTCCTGCACCCAGGCCCTAAGCCCCATCCCAATTTAATCACGTGGATTTCTCCTGAGGCTGCTTTTACCTTTGCCAGGATTAGGCTCACAGCTCCTTTCCTCACTCATGTCTTATTTTCCCAAAAGAAGCAATTCTGTATCTTCACAAATAACTTTTACATGACAATATTGCAATATCCTTTGCATCAAAAAATCACAAAAATGTGGCATTTCTCTGCCCCTTCCAGGCCCAAATATTCACTCTCACATTACATGAATGCAGACATCTGTCATAGCACCAATGTGACAGCCCAGCTTTTTGTGTCTTCTGGCTGACCTGCCAGAGCATCTTGTTTATCTCTGTGGCAGCAGGTGCAGCCATGTCTATGGAACCCAGGTTCTTTTTGTGCTTCTGGAACAGTCTTTCTGAACTAACATGGTCACTGGGAGGTCTCTCCACTCTATGTAGGCAAGGAGTAGAAAGGCGACCCTCCAGTATACATTCAAACTAGAAATTGCAGGTTCAGTTCTGGCTATCACTGGCCATTTCCTTGAGAGTATTCTCACCTCCCTTCCCCCTAATCCATAATCCCCATGAGTCCCCAGTAATGTCTCCTGACATCAAATAAAACTGGATGAGAAAGCTGTTTGAAAACAGCTGTGTTACATATAAGGTCAAGGTCAGAATTCATAATATGGACATAAGCTACAAGTGTAGAAACACTGATTCTAATTTTTGTAGAGGAAGAGGAGGAGGAAAAGGAGAAGAGGAGGGGGCTGTCATACAATGGCGAGAACTTTAAACTTGAATATGACCATGGGCAAGTCCCCTTAATGACTGATCTCCATTTATCCAGTTGTCAAAATGGGAATAGTAATATCTCCATTAAATAAGATAACTTTTGAAAATTGTGATGAGCTTATAAAGACATCTAGTAGATATTTTCTGTATCTGAAAAGCAATCAAGGACAGTCTGGTGTGTTGATTAGTTTCTATTACACCTGCCTGCTAAATGAAGAAGTCACTACTATAGCTGTTGGTCCCAGAACTGTGCCAGCATTGCTTCAATTCTCACCAGCCAAAGTGGATGCTTCACGTGCTGCCTTCCTCCTTTTTATCTAAGTTCCAAGTTCAAGTCTGTGAGTACAACTGATCGGCATAATATAAATCATATCCAGGACCTCAGCTGCAAGAGAAGTTCCAGCCTCTGCAGTATAAAGCAGCATTATCAAAAGAGGCTAGAATGGCTGGTCAATTATCCAATTCACAGGTTCCTCCTTACTCTATATATGATAAGCTGAAATCTGGCCCCCATGAATTCATCCTCTGGTGTCATGTCTTTGGATATGTTGCATTATATGGCTAAATGAACTTTGCACATGAACTCAAGATAGGGAGATTTTCCTGAATTATCCAGGTGGGCCAAATGTAATATCAAAAGCCATTAAAAGCAGAACATGAGGTAGAAAGATGCAGCAGACATGGAATGTAGAAAAAAATTTAAAGCCTGAGAAGGACTCAACCCATTGTTGCTCTCTGGAATATGAAGGGAGTCACATGGAAACCATAAGCAAGAACTGAATTCTTCAAACAACCCGAAAAAGCTTAGAAGTTGATTTTACTCACATGAGAAGCTAAAGATGGTCAATGTGGTTCAGACCAGTCACCACCTTAATTTTACCCTTGTAATACCCTGAGCGGAATACTTAGTTGAGATTTCCTAGACTCATGAACCTATAGAATAGTGTGGGTTTGTCTGTATTCATCCTTCTTGGGAAAGTTTTTCAGATATTCAAAGGGACTTCAATGTTGTAATCTAAGACTTTGGTCACTGCAGCTATTCGTGCTGTAGAGGTGTTGAGATCTAAGTCTTTGGTGACTGTAGCCATATGCACATTAGGAGGTACCTCAAGGTTAGTAACACTTTGGCTCTTGCAGATACACAGAGGTAGTGCTTTTGTCGTCTTAGGTAAGATCAGGGGGAATTCTCTGGATTACTAGTCAAAGACTCTTTCCCTTCCTTTACTTTTCCACTAACAAACAGAGTCTCTCTCTCTCTCTCTCTCTCTCTCTCTCTCTCTGTGTGTGTGTGTGTGTGTGTGTGTGTGTGTGTGTGTGTGTGCTGAGCAGCCTGATGCTGGGGGAGCAGTGAAACAACCACCCCTGTGGCCACTACCACTGGGACTGCATTGAGTAAGACCCAAACACAGCAGAGCACTGGGTCGTGCCCAAGGCCCACAGTGACCACTGCCTGCCTACTGCCTATGTTTGTTCAAGGCCTAATGGCTCTACAATCAGCAGGTGGCAAATCCAGCCAGACTTGTGTCCTGGGAGCCACAGCCTGGAGTTAGGAACCTTAGGAATCTACCTGGTGCTCTATTGTACTGCAGCTAAGCTGGCATCCAAGCCACAAGACAAAGCCCTTCAAACTCTACTCTCCCCTTTCCTCAAGCAAAAGAGTCTTGTCCCATGGCCACCACTGCTCCTTGCTCTTGTCAAGTTCTGCCTGGATATACCACCTGTGTTTACCTACGGTACAAGGACTCTTCAGTCAGTTTGGGGTGAATGCTGCTAGTCCCGCGTCCCTTCCTTGAGGAATGTGGGCTCTATACTTTGGCCCCAGGCGTATGGTCTCTTCTGGAGAATGTTCCATGTACTGATAAGAACAATGTACAATCTGCAGCTCTTGGGTAAAATGTTCTATAAATGTCTATTAGGTCCATTTGTTCTAGACTGTAGTTTAAGTCCATTGTTTTTTGTTGACTTTCTGTCTCAATGATCTCTCTAGTGCTGTCAGTATTGAAGTCCCCCACCATCATTGTGTTGATATCTATCTCATTTCTTAGGTCCAGTAGTAATTGTTTTATGAATTCAGCAGTTCTAGTGTTACATGTACAGACACTTATGACTGTAAAATCTTCACACTGGATTTATCCTTCATGATTATGTAATGACCTTCTTTGTCTTTTTTTTTTTACTGTCATTTAAAATCTGTTTAATCTAAGAATAGCTACTCCTGCTTGTATTTGATTTGCATTTGTGTGAATGTCTTTTTCCACGCCTTTACCTTGAGTTTATATGGATTCTTACATGCTGGGTGTGCATCTTCAATATGACAGATATTTTATGATGTCCGCTCTTCCCATCTGAATCCTTTAAGTGGAGCATTTATGCCAGTAACATTCAATGATAATAATGAAATGTGAGGTATTCTTCCATTAATCATGTTGTTACCTAGATATATTACTTTTCTCATTGAGTCATTGTTTGTAGTCTTGTGAGTTTCTTTCTTTCAAGAGGTTTTATTTTGGTGTATATCAGACTTTTATTTCAGGATTTAGAACTCTTTTTAGCATTTCTTTTATTATACTTTAAGTTTTGGGGTACATGTGCAGAATGCGCAGGTTACATAGGTATACACACGTCATGGTGGTTTGCTACATCCATCACCCCATCATCTACATTAGGTATTTCTCCTCATGCTATGCCTTCCCTAGCCCCTCAGCCCCCAATAGGCCCTAGTGTGTGATGTTCGCCTCCCTGTGTCTGTGTGTTCTCATTGTTCAACACCCACTTACGAGTGAGAACATGCGGTGTTTGGTTTCCTGTTCTTGTGTCAGTTTGCTCAGAATGATGGTTTCTGGCTTTATCCATGTCCCTGCAAAGGACATGAACTCATCTTTTTTATGGCTGCATAGTATTCCATGGTGTATATGTGCCACATTTTCTTTATCCAGTCTATCATTGATGGGCATTTGCGTTGGTTCCAAGTCTTTTCTATTGTCAACAGTGCTGCAGTGAACAAACATGCACATGTGTCTTTATAACAGAACGATTTATAATCCTTTGGATATATACCCAGTAATGGGATTGCTGGTTGAAATGGTATTTCTATTTCTAGATCCTTGAGGAATCACCACACTGTCTTCCACAACGGTTAAACTAATTTACACTCCTACCAACAGTGTAAAAGCATTCCTATTTCTCCACATCCTCTCCAGTATCTGTTGTCTCCAGATTTTTTGATGATCGCCATTCTAACTGGCATGAGATGGTATCTCAACATGGTTTTGATTTGCATTTCTCTAATGACCAGTAATAATGAACTTTTTTTCATATGTTTTTTGGTCATAAAAATGTCTTCTTTTGAAAAGTGTCTGTTCATATCCTTTGCCCACTTTTTGATGGGGTTGTTTTTTGCTTGTAAATTTGTTTAACTGTTTGTAGATTCTGGATATTAGCCCTTTGTCAGATGGGTAGATTGCAAAAATTTTTTACCTTTCTGTTGGTTTCTGTTTTTTCCCATTCATTGGTTCACATTAATGATAGTTTCTTTTGCTGTGCAGAAGCTCTTAAGTTTAATTAGATCCCATTTGTCTATTTTGGCTTTTGTTACCATTGCTTTTGGTGTTTTAGTCATGAAGTCCTTGCCCATGCCTATGTCCTGAATGGTATTGCCTAGGTTTTCTTTTAGGGTTTTTATGGTGTTAGGTCTTATGTTTAAATCTTTAATCCATGTGGAGTTAATTTTTGTATAAGGTGTAAGGAAAGGATTCTGATAGTGACTAATTCCCTTAGTATTTTTTTTTTTTTGTCTGAAAATGACTATTTCTCCTTCACTTATGAAACTTAGTTTTCTCAGGTTCCAGATTCTTGGCTGACAGTCATTCAGTTGAATGAAGCTAAAGATAGGACCCCTAACCTTTCTGGCTTGTAAGGTTTCTGCTGAAAAGTTGCTGTTAGTATGATATGTTTTTCTTCATTGGCTACCTGAAGTTTTTGTCTCACTGCTCTTAGAATTCTTTTCTTTGTGTAAACTTTGGATAGCCTGCTGACTATATGACTTGGTGTTGACCTTTCTGTGATGAGTCTCCTAGGAGCTCTTTTATTTGGACATCTAAATCTCTAGCAAGGCCAGGGAAGTTTTTCTCAATTATTTCCTCAAATAGGTTTTCCAAACTTTTTTCTTTCTCTTCTTCCTCAGGAACACCAACTACTCTTTGCCTATTTTACATAATCTCATATTTCTTGATGACTTTTCTTATTTCTTTTGATTCTTTCTTATTTTAATCTGATTCAGTTAATTCAGAACTCTTGTCTTTCATACATGTGGGCAACAATCATATGAAGAAAAGCTCAACATCACTCATCATTAGAGAAATGCAAATCAAAACCACAATGAGATACCATCTCACACCAATCAGAATGGCTATTTTTTAAAAGTCAAAAAATAACAGATGCTGGTGAGGTTGTGGGGAGTAAGGAATGGTAATACACTGTTTGTGGGAGTATAAATTAGTTCAACCATTGTGGAAGACAATGTGGCTATTCCTCAAAGACAAAGACAGAAATACCATTTAAGCCAGCAATCTCATTACTGTGTTTACACCCAAAGGAATATAAATTGTTACATGATGAAGACACATACACATGTATGTTTGTTGCAGCACGAGTCACAATAGTAAAAGCATGGAATCAACCCAAATGCCCATCAATGATAGACCTGATAATGAAAATGTGATACATATATACCATAGAATACTAAGAAGCTATAAAAAAGAATGAGATTATGTCCTTTGCAGGAACATGAATGGAGCTGAAGGCCATTATCTTTAGCAAACTAATGCAGGAACAGAAGACCAAATACTATATGGTCTCACTTATATGTGAGCGCTAAAGTAAAAGAACACATGGACACAGGAGAACACACACTGGGGCCTATCAGAGGGAAGAAGGTGGGACGAAGGAGGAAGTCAGTAAACATAGCTAATGGATACTAGACTTAATACCTGGGTGAAGAAATAATCTATAAAAACCCCCATCACACAAGTGTACCTATGTAACAAACCAGCACATGTACCCCTGAACTTAAAAGTTAAAAAAAGAAGAATCTCAAGAAAGTTTGAACAAAGTCTTGTCTTTGAATTCTGAAATTTCTTCTACTTATTCTATTGTTAAAACTTTCCACTGCATTTTGTAATTTCCCAACTGTGTCCTTTATTTCTAGAAGTTCTGATTGTTTTTTAAGATATCCATTTCTTTAGAAATTTTTTGTTCATATACTGAATTGTTCCTTTTTAATTTTCTTTGTATTGATTTTTATCTTTCTCTAGTATACCCTTTGAATTATTTATCTGTTATTCTAAGGGTTTTATCTTGATCTGGACCCATTGCTGGAGGGAGCTCGCAGTGAAACACACTGAGGTCTTATCAAGGGAAAGGGTAGGAACCACCTCAGCTCCCCTTCCAGGCCAGCAAGAAAGTGATCCACCTCCTAGACAATCTCCTGACCAAGTGTTCTGGTTATTCAGATCAGACAGGTACATTTTTCATCTGTAGAAATGTTGATGTTCAAAGTAGACAGGAATTGTGACTACCCCACATGCAGGCCTGCACCTGAAGGGCACTCCTCCTATGGGGATGCAGTCACCATGAAATGTTCCAGAGAGGCTTTATATAGGTGCGCCCATGTTGAGCTCTCATGGAAAAAGCACCAGCTGTGTCTACAGTGATAGCTAAGAGGGAAAAGAAATCTCTTCCTCCAGGAACCTGCATGGGCACCAGGGCTCCCTGACTGTTGGGGTAAAGCTGCAAATTTTCCCTGCCGATCCCAGCACTGAAACTGTGCCTCTGCTGAAATAAACTGCCCACCAGTGGAAATATCCGAGACTCACAGCCTGCCATCCAGGTTCTTTTGTCCCATGGCGTGTTACCTTGATGTGGTATACTCCCACTTACCCTAGGAATAGGAGGTCCCTGAGAGCCAGACTACTGTGAATGTTGCTGTTCCCCTGGGTCTCGTTGCTTACTGAAGCTGCCACCCTCCAGGCAGTGCTGGTGCTGGAGTATGTCTGCAAGGGATCCACAGATGTGACCTGTCCTCAACTATTCTAACAGCAGGTACCCACACCAGCTCTGATGGGGGTGGCAGGAGAGTGATGTAAACTGTGAGATTCCTTGGTTATAGATAACCTTAGTGTGTTAGCTTTCTGTAATGCTGGTCATAGTGTTATAGTAGTAAACTGGTCACATGGACAGACTCGGGACCTCCTTTTTAGCCAGGGTAGTACAGGCAATGGCCATAGCTAAGATCATGCATAAGTTTTCTCCTCCTGGGGTACAGTGTTATTCTACTTAGAGAAGCTGTAATGTACTGTGTTATTTAGCCTCCAGCCAGGAGGTGGCACTTAGAAAAGTACATCAACTGCACTAGTAGCAATGGGATGCGTGCTTGCCCTATGTTAAACAGAGGTAGTACTCAGGTTTCTCAGGCTATGGGCAGGGCCATAAGGCTCCAAAAAGTTTCTGTTCTTTGTGTTAAGCTATGAGGGTGGGCGGGTGGAGGGGCAAAGTCGGGGCGGGGATGCTGGGTCAGGCAGGTCTGTGCTCTGACTCTCCACGTGTGGGGCAAGCAGTGGCCCCTGTGGGAGTTGGGGGGCAGTTCTCTGGCCACTGGGGTAATGCTCCAGAGAAGATCATAACTGCCTTTGCTGAACAAAAGGGTTCAAGCATGGCATCAGGAATAACAGGCAACAGTAAACCTCACCCAGCTCCCGCACACATGGCAAGGCAGATCTCACACATAGTTTTCTGCTAGGAACAGCAAGCTAAGTTCTCAAAACCTCCCCAGACCATACACTTTCCCCATTGAAACAGGAACTGCAGCTTTCAGACCATGCTTGAAAGTGACACAACCTTTCAAAACCTCTCAGATACAGAAAAGGCGATGCTAAGAGGTAAGTTTGTAGTCCTAAATGCCTACATCAAAAGGACTAAAAGAGCACAAACTGACATTCTAAGGTCACACATCAAGAAACTAGAGAAACAAGAACAAACCAAACCCAAATTCAGCAGAAGAAAGAAAATAACCAAGATCAGAGCAGAATTAAATGAAATTGAAACAAAAAATACAAAAGGCAAATGAAACAAAAATCTGGTTCTTTGAAAAGATAAATAATTGATAAACCATTAGCAAGATTAACCAAGAAAAGATAAAAAATCCAAATAACCTCAATAAGGAATGAAATGGGAGATATTACAACTGACACCACAGAAATACAAAATATCATTCAAGGCTGCTATGAACACCTTCATGAACTTAAACTAGAAAACCTAGAAGACAGGGATAAATCCCTGGAAAAATATAACCAACCTCGTTAAATCAGAAAGAAGTAGATACCCTGATCAGACCAAAAACAAGTAGCAAGATTGAAATGGTGATTTAAAAATTACCAAAAACGATGTCCAAGACCAGACAGATTCACAGCAGAATTCTACCAAACATTCAAAGAAGAATTGGTACCATTCCTACTGACACTATTCCACAAGACAAAGAGGGAACCCTCCCCTATTCATTCTATGAAGCCAGCATCATGTAGTATCAAAACCAGAAAAGGACATAACCAAAAAGGAAAATTATGGACCAATATCCCTCTAGAAAACAGATGCTAAAGTCCTTAACAAAATACTGGCTAACTGAATCAAACAACATATAAGAAAGATAATCCACCATGATCAAGTGGCTTTCATACCAGAGTTGCAGGAATGGTTTAACATACACAAGTTAATAAATGTGATACACCACATAAATAGAATTAAAATCAAAAATCACATGATCATTTCAATAGATGCAGAGAAAACATTTGACAAAATCCAGCATCCCTATATTATCAAAAGTCTCAGCAAAATCAACATACAAGGGGCATACCTCAATGTAATAAAAGGCATCTATGACAAACCCACAGACAACATAATACCTAATGGGGAAAAGTTGAAAGCATTTCCTCTAGGAATGGGAACAAGACAAGGATGCCCACTCTCACCATTCCTCTTCAACATAGTACTGGAAGTCCCAGCCAGAGCAATCAGACAACAGAAAGAAACGGCATCCAAACTGGTAAAGAGGAAGTCAAACTATCACTGTTGACGATACGATACTTTACCTTAAATGTAAGGACTTCTCCAGAAAGCTCCTATAACTGATATAAGAATTCAGCAAAGTTTCCAGATACAAGATTACTGGGCACACATCAGTAGCTCTGGTATACACAAATAGTGATGAAGTGGAGAATTAAATCAAGAACTCAACCCCTTTTACAGTAGCTACAATAAAATAAAATACTTAGCAATATACCTAACCAAGGAGGTGAATGATCTCTACAAGGAAAACTACAAAACACTGCTGAAAGAAATCACAGATAACACAAACAAATGGAAACACATCCCACACTCATGGATGGGTAGAATAAATATTGTGAAAATGGCCATACTGCCAAAAGCAGTCTACAAATTCAATGCAATCCCCATCAAAATACCACCATCATTCTTCACACAATTAGAAAAAAAAATTATAAAATTCACATGGAACCAAAAAAGAGCCCACATAACCAAAGCAAGACTAAGCAAAAAGAACAAATCTTGAGGCATCACACTATCTGATTTCCAATTATATTTTAAGGCCATAGTAACCAAAACAGCATGGTACTGGTATAAAAATAGGCACATAGACTAATGTAACAGAACAGAGAACCAAGAAATAAACCCAAATACTTACAGCCAACTGATCTTTGACAAAGTAAACAAATATATAAAGTGGAGAAAGGACCATCTTTTCAACAAATGGTGCTGGGATAATTAGCTAGTCACATGTAAGACAATAAAACTGGATCCTCATCTCTCAGCTTATACAAAAATCAACTCAAGATGGATTAAGAACTTAAATCTATGACCTGAAACTATAAAAAATCTAGAAGGTAACAATGGAAAACTCTTCTAGGCATTGACTTAGGCAAGGATTTCATGACCAAGAACCCAAAAACAAATGCAATAAAAACAAAGATAAATAGCTGGGACTTAAATTAAAGAGCTTTTGCACAGTGAAAGGAAAAGTCAGCAGTGTAAACAGACAACCCATAGAACAGGAGAAAATCTTCACAGTCTATATGTCTGACAAAGGACTAATATCAAGTATCTACAAGGAACTCAAATTAGCAAAAAAAAAAAAAAATCTCATCAAAAAGTGGGCTAATCAGCAATTCTCAGAAGATATACGAATAGCCAACAGACATGAAAATATGCCCAACATCACTAATGATCTGGGAAATGCAAATCAAAACTGCAATGCAATACCACTTTATTCCTGCAATAATGGCCATAATCCAAAAAATCAAAAAATAGTAGATGTTAGCGTAGATGCGGTGATCAGGGAACATTTCTACACTGCTGATGGGAATGTAAACTAGTATGGTCACTATGGAAAACAGTGTGGAGATTTCTTAAGGACCTAAAAGTAGAACTACCATTTGGTCCAACAATCCCACTACTGAGTACCCAGAGGAAAAGAAGTCATTATACAAAAAAGATACTTGCATATGTATGTTTATAGTAGCACAATTCACAATTGCAAAATCATGGAATCAACCCAAATGCCCATCAATCAATGAGTGGATAAAGAAATCATGGTATATATGATGGAGTACTACACAGCCATTAAAAAAAGGCATGAATTAACAGCATTTGCAGTGACCTGGATGAGATTGGCATCTATTATTCTAAGTGATGTAACTCAGTAATGGCAAACCAAACATCGTATGTTCTCACCATTATACGGGAGCTGAGCTATGAGGTTGCAAATGCATAAGAATGATACAATGGACTTTGGGGACTTGGAGGGAAGTGTGGGAGGGGGATGAAGAATAAAAGACTACAAATAGGTTGCAGTGTATACTGCTTGGGTGATGGGTGCACCAAAATCTCACAAATCACCACTAAAGAACTTACCCATGTAACCAAACACTGCCTGAACGTCAATAACCTATGGAAAAATAAAAAATATAAAAAATAAAAAATCAATACTTTAATGAACTGAAATACTGAGTTCAGTGCCTTTCTTAAAGTCACATGGCTTGTTCTCAGTAGCACCGCTATGGTTAGAATCCAAGTCTAGTTCACTTTGACACTATAGTCCTAAATAAATAATTGAAAATTATTTTATTCCCTCCTTTCCTCTCCCTCCTCCCTCTGTCATACTTTACATTTGACAGGTGATAGATCTCAAAGGCTTCTTCCTTCCTTAACAGCCCCCTTTATATCATAAAAGCTTTGGTAATGGTACTCTGCATCAAACAAAAATATCCATTTCTGTAGTTCAAAATGAGAAGCTTCCTAAGTATAATAAATGATATTTTTCAGAGCAATATACACTTCCTTTGGAGCAGCATGAGTAGCATATCATTATGCAACCTGGCTTATCCAGCTATAGTCAGCCACTGTCTCATGGGTCAGGTAACAAAGCAACTTGTTGGCCGTGCAACTTTCAAAATACATTTGCTCGCTTTGGTGCACTCCACTCAGATCCCCTAAAGAATCTGTGGCTTACTTTCAAGGCGTAAAACAAAAGAGTTTGTCTGACACCTTTTGCTAATGATTTGTAGGAAAAATACCCTGTAAACCGCAGAGCTGGGAAAATCCCTTAATCCAATTGTCAACAGGGATAATATCACAAATTCTCTTTGTTAAATCAGTTTCCTAACTTTGTGGTATAATTAGCTCTGGGTCTTCAATCAGGTATTTAGCTTTCTAATTGTGGCAATTCTAAGTACATCAAAATGCATTCTCACCTGGGGTTTACTGCTTTACCTGAGTTGCTCTTGCATCTGTTATATAGAAATAAAGCCACCTATTTCCTACACACATTAGGTAAAGAGGAAGTGACATTTTTAGAACAGAAGCAGTAGAGATAATTCAGTCCAAATTTCTTTGCTTTTGAGTTAGCAGTATAATCTCTGTGCACAAAAGGAAATCACATCTTCCCAAGCATTGCTATGTGCAGTGATAGACAGTTGGTTTGGGGAACTGGGGAAAGAGAAAAAGGACACAAGAGAGGCACCAGGAAGCCAGAAGCCAGGACATAGGCAAAACTTTTACTGATGACTTCAACCCAGAAGCAGGCTTCAGAATACATTTGATACCTGTATGTGTTTTTAGTCATATGAGCTGATAGAGAACATCCATATTCTGAGTCCATACTGGCCACATGCCTGCCAGTGAATAAAGGCAGAAAAAATTCTATCCTAGTACACAGATATAGTCTTATGAAAATTTTTAAAATCATATCAGGTACACTCTGAGAGTGGTAATAGAAAGGACTTTTACTCCATGATGGTATGCCTGGGCTGGAGACTAGGCCTGACCTCAGAGACACTATCAGAGGCAACAGCACTATCCAATCATGTTTCCTGGGGTTTTCATCAAACAAGATTTTTGTGTCACTTCTTCAGTGGCTGAGAAGCCCCTTCTGTAGCCTGGGTAATAGGAGCTTCCCTTTTTCCTCAGGATTCTGAGGCCCTATTCATCCCTCTAGCCAAAACAATATTCTAAATTTAATTAATAACGAACCTGTATATGGTGCTGTACATCTGACAAATTTTCACATGGACCTTTTCCCACATGATTCACAAAAATCATCTTCAAGCTATTCAAACTGTGACTTCTTATCCCCTCCACTGCTGCTACCTGGTTCAGATCACGATCGTCTCCCCGCTGGATTATTGCAATAGCCTTCTAGGAGGTTTCACTACCTCTACTCTTGCCCTCCTGCTTCCCATTCTCAACACAGCGCTCCCAGCGATCCCCTTAAAACTTAAGTTATATTATGTCACGCCCTTGCTCAAAACCCTCCAGTGGCTCCCTATCTCACCCACGAAACCCTCCTTGATCTGTACCGCCATTATGCCTTGACCTCATCTTCTATTCCTCTCTCTCATGCTCTTTACTCCATAAACAGTGCCTTCCTTGCCAATCCTTGATTGTGCAATGCATGTTCCTGCTTTTAAGCCTTTTTTTCTAGCTGCTTGTGGCAACAGTTATGAATTATCTTCTTACATCAGATGTTTTAAACCTCCTTAAGCTCACTGATTCATCAGAAGAAATCACAATTTAATAGCAGGTTATACTCATGGCTAAGATTAGAGCAAAAGATATGGAGTAAAAGCAGCAAAGAAAGGATATACATTGAAGGCATCCAGAGAAGTCCATCACAGCCTTCTGATATCCTTCCTTATCCAAGGCCACACAAGACTGGCTTTTCCTCTGTCAGAAAACTACAGAGACAAATGTGGAATGACTTTGTCAAAGGAAACCCATTTGAGCGTCAGAGCCTGAGGCTCCTATAGAGGTTTGGTCACATAAAGACATCTGGCCAGCAATTGGCCACGGCAACTGAAACTCAGGAGTTGAACAATGAAACCAGGTGCACAGCATCAATCTTGATGCTTGTGCAAAACAATCATGACAAGCTGCTCTGGTATGGTTTATTTCTTCAGGTATATACAACAAAATAATCAATACATCAGTGATATAAAGAATATTCTGAGGATTACATTTCCGAGGATTCTTCAAAAATAAAGGACAGTGGAGACATCCAAGGAGTGAACAACCAGACCTGCTACATTCATTCTTTCTTCACACTCCCTAATCTTGCCGTACTATAATGGAATATATTTACCAGCCTCTGATAAGTTTAAATACTTATAATTAATTGCAAATCATTAAATACTTATAATTAAATCCAAAGAGAGGACGCCTCTGAAAAAAATGGGGGGAGTGGCTATTAGCCGTGTAATGCAAACAAAAAAATAAGTATTTGTTCATCAGAGCCTCGGAAACTAGAGCTATTGCTGAAGCAGAAGCTGACTTTCTCTCTGAAATGCTCTTCCCAAGATATCCCTTGGCTTATTCTCTCACCTCCTTCAAGTCTTTACTCAAATCTTACATTCCCCAAAGGCCTACGCTAATCACCCTGGGCAGTATTATAACTGGCATCCAAAACTCTACCTGCAAATTTGATTCCTCTTAACCAGTTCTATTTTTTCATTAGCACTCATCATTTCCTAATGTATAGCTGACTCGTTATGCTTTCTCTCGACCACTTGTTCCCTGCCACCCCCACCCTTGCTAGAATATAAACTATAAGAAGGCAAGGACAATTGTCTGCTTTGTTCAATAATGTATTCAAAGAGCTTAGAATAGTGCCTAGGACATAGTGACTACTCAATACATGTTCAATATTTATTGAATGAGAGAGTATGTTAGGGATTATTATACCCATTTTTCCGATAAGGAAATTGAGACAGAGAGGTTAAGTAACTCAAGTTATTTTTTAAGTGCACCAAGTTGAATCTAAAACAAGTCAGTAGAATGACAAGCTGTGATATCAGGGCCAAATTCAAAGATGTGTATATATATATATGAAATTAGATATAATTTTAACATTTAAGGAAATTGTATGCTGTATAAATATGAGTGACTACAAAAGTTAATATTAATGACTCCATTAAGTTCAAAGATTTTTAAATTAAAAAGATATTTACATACACTAATTAAAGATCTTCAGAGTTTAAAGGAAAATAGATCACAGCAAGTTAACATCTATATAGCACAAACTATGAGCCAGGGTATATTCAAAGGGTTTTACTTACATTAATGCATTTAATTCTCATTAAAAACTTATGATGTAGTTTCTGATATTATCTGCATTTCACAGATTAGAAAATTGAAGCACAGAGAATTTAAGCTCCTTTTCCAAGGTCACACAACTAATAAATGGTAGAGCCAAGATTTGAACCTAGGCAATCTGGCTCCATAGTGCATTCTGGGGCACTAAGCACTGCAGTACATCTTAAACCCAGAATTATGAGTGGTCAACTTGGGAGAGCACTGGTGAACCTCTCTGAGAAGCAAATTCGATAATTTGATAGGAAACTCATTCCCTTTTAAGCAGAGTCATCTGAGATACAGTGAATGTACAAAAAGGACATAAAATGAGACCTCAAGCTCCAGGTCTCAAACCTAGCCAACATCTCTGTTGTAAGCAACCACAGGAATTTGGAATGATGTCTATTTTCTTTAATGAGTAGAGATTTTTTAAGTGTGGGAAGATTTAGAATTAAGAACACCATGGAATGCTATACAGCCATAAAAAAGAATGAAATTATGTCCTTTGCAGCAACATGGATGCAGCTGGAGGTCATTATCCTAAGCAAATTAACTGAGGAATAGAAAACTAAATACTGCATGCTGTCACTTATAAGTGGCAACTAACCATTGGCTACTAATGGACATAAAGATGACTCCAAGAGAAACTGAGGACTACAAGATAGGGAAGGGAGATGGTCAAAGGTTTAAAAACTATTAAAGCACTATGCTCCCTACCTGGTTAATGGGATGCATCATATCTTGAACTTCAGCATCAAGCAATGTAGCCATGTAACAAACTGGCACATGTACCCTGATTCTAAAATAAACATTGAAATTATTAAAAATATAGGCTTCAGAGACTTGATCTATAATTATATTTTTGCACTTGTTTGATACCTATATATTTGCAATTTTAAGAGAATTTGGCCTGTCAGAGTGACACCCTCGTAACTCCAATTTAAAATGTGGAACTAAATAACTGATTGTATTAAGTGGAATTTTACCACATTCTTTAACACTTATAATATCTAAGAACTTTGCTTCGCTATGTATATAAATTCAACCTATTGTAATAATTATTTAATACTCTGGAGGTTTCATTTATCAGATAATTAAAAGACTCAAAGAAAAATGAATAACATATATTAAATATATAAACGCAGTTTAAGATATTTGAAGGTGTTTAATTAAGTTGGCAAATGGGACCATACATTATTTAAAAGTCATTGAAGGATTGTTAAAATCTATTAGCTTTTTAAATATAATAATAATATTTGTATGCAGAACTCAAAAGCAAAGGGAAAACTAGGTTTGAGGATTTATAACTTTAATAAATTGAATATAAATATTTAAAACCTAAAGAAAACTTCTGAATAATTTGTTTTGAAAAAAAACAAAAATTCACTTCCAAAACACCTAGGCTCTCTGACTTGGGTCCAATATCCCTCTCAAGCAATTAAAATTGATTTTTGCCCTCATCAGGAGAACTGTTAAGTAGTGTGTTCTGCAGTGTAAGGACACGTTGAGCAGATTTAACTTACAGAGCAAGGTGACATTTTAAGAAAAACCTCTAAGGAGTTTTGAGAAATTTTCTCCCATGGAATCTAGGAACCCTCAAAGACAAGGAGATGTATATATATAAAGGAAGCAGGGATGGAGATATATATATATATATATATATCTCCATCCCTGCTTCCTTTTCTCCGCCCACAGTCTACCTGCCAATAAAGTGCCCTTATTTTGCAGCTAAGTGAAAGATTTGTAAATGATCAGCTGCATTTTATTTTGGTTGTGCCTTTTTTCTCTGGGGATAAAGTTATTCAAATAGTATTCCCTGACTCTGGTAATTTATTCAAATAGTACTCCCTGACTCTGGTAATTCATATCTTCAACAACCAATACTTTGGACCTCAGTATTGATTCGCTTGGATCATTGAGTTGTTTTTAACATTGCAACCCCAAGGGAGTGGTTGATGGTGGGAAAATCTACTTCCATTAAAATTCTACATGTCAATTTACTAAAAATATTTTCTTTTAGATTGGCATTCAATTGAAGGAAAAGGTTTTGTCAGTCCTTTTTTGAGTCATAAATCTGAAAAATAACCTTCTGAAAGCCATCAAGAATGCTCCTTAACAATGGCATCCTTCAAGCACAAATGTTATAAAGCACAATATCCCTAGGTATCTAATGTACCATGACTGTGGATCCTTATTCAAATTTAGAAATTTGCAGCTATATCGCACATTGTTATATACACTTCACTGTGAATCTGTATTTAAGAGCAAAGTATTTGATATTTAATAGAATTTGTAATTCAATTTGAAGCCAAAAGTATATATTTGGTTTGAAATGACATTCAGTAACTAAAGAAGACTAAAATATATCGCATGGGAAGACTTGGACCTTCAACTTCCCTTGGGCAATTTGCCTCACCTCTGAATTTCTGAATCTTCATCAAGTGACTTTATTAATTAAATCACAGCTTTCCGTTTTCTGTAAAATGCTGTATAGTAATAATGTAGTTAATTATATAAAACTGAAGCAGAATAACTGGCCAAATGCATGATATGAAATATACATCATTAATTTGTTCAATAATATTTGAATCTTTTAGAAACTTATTGGCCTTAATCTAACCTTCTGCAGTGATTCTGGTCATGAGGAACATTAAGCCCATTATGGGGTATTAAATCTTCCATTGACTAATCTGGTATGAGATCGCAAAATGACATGATGAAAAATAGTAGATTACATGCTAGATTCCACTATCACTCTTTTAGACAATGAAAATGATTCTTCTGTTTTCAATTAACTCTATTTTTATCTCACCTGTCTTTTTTTTTTAAGTTATCTTTCCCAATTGCTCTATATATGACAGAGGCATCAATAATGTTCAGATATAATACAGCCCATAATCTTCTGGGGCTCAGAAAAGATTTGATAACAAACAAAACTAATTAGAGTGTTTATAAAGGGGTCTCAGTCTTCATTAAAGGCACAACTATTATTATTCCCCGAGTTACTTTCTAATTGCGCTCTTTATTATTGTTGACAAATTCAGAAGCCTAAGACTCAATTATAAAGACTGCTTATTGACTGCATCTCTGTCCCTACTAACTGTTCTTATTATAAAGAATCAGAAAACCTGATATTTTTGTCTCAAATTCGTGAGCAATAGTTCTCTTGATGAATTAGAACTTGAGCACCTGATAATGGCCTCTTGAAAATACATTCTCAAAATGATTTTCAAGTCATAAATTGGCAATCCTCCTGTATTGTAAATTACACTTAAAATAATTCTTTTATTTTTGCATCCGTTTTCTTATCCCACTTTTACCATGAACTACCATGTGGACATCCTAATCATAGATTCCTCTTGAATTAAATAACAAGTAGGGACTAGATTATTATAAAGGCTCCTTCAGCTGTGTAATTTTATGATTCTACAAATATCAATTTTTAAAGTGGGACACTGCTACAAGAAAGCATTCTCTATCTTTGCATTCAAGATTCCAGTTTGTGGTTTCTCCCTAGAACATACTTAAGTATTAAAGTGAATATTCTCCTTTAATCATTCCTCATTTTCCCCCAAAGTCACTAACAGATCTTTATCACAAATTTGGGAAGAATGAACTAGGGTTAATAAATAGTCAAAAATAAGAACCACATTCATTCTTTCCATCTGTAGCTTCTCAAATTATTAATACCAGTCACATCAACAGGTCTCATAGAAATTTTATTTCTTACCACACACAATGGATAAAATAGTTATCTAGACCATTCAAGTTACCTCGTACACATACATACACACATTTCTTGCTCTAATTACTCAGATATTTCATGAGAGAATATAAGCAAAACAGAGTAAAAGGTATTTTAAATCTGCTTTCACAGATTTAAATAATGCTGGAGAAAAGATTCAAATACTCGGGTAGGAGTAGGACTAAACCTCAAGGTCTCAGATAGCTCTAAAGTAGTACAACAGCACAGTAGATCAGGAACCAGAAATCTAGTTCAAGTTCAAGGTCTGCCACTTACTAGATATTCAGAGCTTACCAAGTCTGAACTTATAAAAAGAGTATGGCAATTCCATCACCCTCACAGAATCATTCAAGGATTGAATGAAATAAATACCTATGAGAGCACTATGGGCTATAAAAGTACTATATAGTATGATTATACCTCCACAAACCTCAGATCCTATAAAATTTATTTTCCTTTTGACTGTATTGAACAGCGAGACTTTCCTACCATTGATGCTGTGAAATGTAGTTGATGAAGAAAACTCATAACTCATGGTAGAAGACTTAGACTCCATATTTCACAATACTCCTCACTAGGTTTCCTTAGATCTCCTAAATCAGAAGCCAGAAGTCTGATTCACTCCCACTCAACTTTTCTCTTAACCTCTAAGAGAAGACCAGAACCAAACAATGGTAACTGAAAACTTAACTAGAAGAAACTTTAAAAATGGCTAAAGCTAACCCTAGGCTTCCATATTAAATTTAAAGGCCTGTAAGTAATGAGGTAAGTGAGTAATCTTTTTGGATGTGCTCAGAACCTGATGAGGCAAGAATTGATCTTTAAATTTCCATCAGTAGCAAATTAGAGAAGGATAACTAGGTTTGACCAGCTGAATCTCTATTGGAGAGGGAAACTGCAGATAGGGTTAGAGATTGTGGAAGGGTGAATAATGGCCTCCAAAGCTATCCACATCCAGATCCCTGAAACTGTAAATGTGATCTTATATGACAAAGAGATTTTGCGGATGTAATTATGAACCTTGAGGTGGTGACATTATCCCGAATTATTCAAGTAGACGCTAAATGTGGTCAGAAATGTCCTTATAAGAGAGAGGCAGAGGGGAAATTTGACCACAGAAGAGGTAGTAGGAGATATGACTACAGGAGCAAGCTGTTAGTGTAATGTAAGGCATGGGCCAAAAACTGCAGGCAACTTCCAGAACTTAAAAAAAATAAAGAAAACAGATTATCGCATAGTTATCAGTTGGAGTGTGGCCCTGTAGACACCTTGTTTTTAACCTAGTGAAACTCACCTTGGACTTCTGGCCTCCAGAAATATAATAAATTGTGTTTTAAGCCCATAAATTTGTAGTAATTTGTTATAACAACTAAAGGAAACCAGCAAAGTGATGCTTAGTTCACTCTCACTACATCCTTTTGACACTCTTGGCTTGAAAGCTAACTTTTCACTACCACTTCCAGCCACTCTCAGAAAAGATCAGGGTGCGGGCCTCAGATTCTTATGCCTATGATCTGCCCAAAATATAAATACTTACTTCCTGCTGTGTCTGTTAACTACTAAGGCTACTCAGTTGACTGTGGTTACATCATGGGTTGAGAGATGGGAAACAAGATACCTTTATCTTTCAGATACTTGTGAGAATTATTTTATTCAAAATATTTAAAGTATAACCTAGTAAACCATTTTAGCTATATAAACAACTGCAAAAACTAAAATACAGTATTTTTCATTCTGTTGATTTTGAGTGGTGCTACTCCCTTAAGATCATATGTGACAGTTTGCTGATTGACTTGACATCTGTTAATAGTTACAATACCACTATCTTATATATGCACAGAAATTTACTACTTACATAAATTCTTTCATTCTCACTAAAATCTACTGGGGGAAATATTATCTTCATTTTAAAGGCAAAAAAAAAAAACCCCAGAGAAACTTTCCCATTATCTCAAAAACCTAACAAAGTCACAGCAAGGACACCAAACTTCATCTTCTGACTGCATAGGACACAAAACAAAATCACTATCTAAAACGCTAAGTGGGATGCTCTCAGCGTTTCTACCCAATGAGCAGACAGGATTAACAAAAATAGCCTTATTTATCAGAGTTGTAAATTTTTATGAATAGATACTTTCTTCTTTGTTGCCTTCACAACTCAAAACTACTGAGAATTACTGAAGTGCTGAAAATGGAACAAAAGGTAGAATAAGGCACATGGGCCTTGAGACTTGACTGTGCCTCTTTTCATCTGTCTGACTACGTAACATTTAAAAGATTCCTTTGTTTTCTAGATTTCAGTTTTCTATGAAACCTGTAATAAAAATGGTTAACTAATAACATTTTATAAGTGAATAAACAAGTTATTTTCCCAATTTCATACAGCTAATAACTAGAAAATACAATATATAAAACTCTTTTTTTTATTAAATTGACAAAGATTATATATATTTATGTTATATAACATTTTGACATGTATATACATTGTGGAATAGTTACACTAATCTAATTAACATTTCTATTACCTCACATATTTATCATTTTCATAGCAAGAACGTTTAAAATCTACTCTCGGCAATTTTCAATTATGTACTACATTAACCACAGTCACTATGTTACACAATAGATCTCCTGAACTTATACCTAACTGAAATTTTGTACCCCTTGACTAATATCTTTCTAATCCCTCTCCTCCCTCCATTCCCCAATAACCACCATTATGCTCTTTGCTTCTGTAACTTTAACTGTTTCAGATTCCACATAAGCAAGGTCATGTGGCTTTTGTTTTTACAGTACCTAGCTTATTTCACTTAATATAATGGCCTCCAGGTTCATCCATCTTGTTGAAAATAGGATATCCTTCTTTTTTGAAGGCTGAATACTATCCCATTGTGTGTATCTATATCACATTTTCTTTATTCATTCCATCATTGATGGATACTTAGGTTGCTTCCATAACTATTATGTTGTAATAAACATAGGAGTACAGATATTTCTTCAACATTAATTTTATATTCTTTAGATGTATATCCAGGAATATGATTGCTAAATAATATGGAAGTTCTATTTTTATTGTTTCTGAAAAAATATTCCTGTTTATTTTCATAATGCCTACACTAACTTACACACCCAGCAACAGTATGCAAGTGTTTCCTTTCTCCACATCCTCAACACCACTTGTTATCTCTTGTTTTCTGATAACCACCCTAACAGGTGTCATTATGGTTTTATGAACATTTCCCTGTTAGTAATATTGAAAAATTTTTATATACATATTGGCAATTTGTATGTCTTCTTTTGAGAAATGCCTATTCAGGGCCTTCGCTCACTTTTTAGATTAATTGCTTTTGATGCAATTGAATAGAGTCCCTTATATACTAAAGGATATTAACCCTTTATCAGATATATGGTTTTCAAGTATTTTCTTCTATCCCATAGGTAGTCTCTTTACTCTGTTGTTTCCTTTGCTGTGCATAGATTTTTAGTTTGATGGAATCCCTTTATTTTTGCTTTTGTTGTCTGTGCTTTTGGGGTGATATTAAAAATATCTTTGCTGAGACCAATATTATGCTGTTTTTCGCTTATGGTTTTATCTCTTCAATTTCACCATTTCCAGGCTTATGTTTCAGTCTTTCACTTTTTTTTTTTGCACATGGAATGAGATGAGTCGAATTTCATTCATTTTTTTTGAAATAGAGTCTCACTCTGTCACCCTAGCTGGAGTACAGTGGTGCCATCTTGGCTCACTGCAACCTTCACCTCCCAGGTTCAAGTGATTCTACTGCCTCAGCCTCCCAAGTAGCTGGGATTACAGGTGTTCCACCATGCCTGGCTAATTTTTGTATTTTTAGTAAAGACAGGGTTTCAACATGTTGCCCAGGCTGGTCTCGAACTCCTGAAGTCAGATGATCTGCCCACCTCAGCTTCCTAAAGTGTTGGAATTACAGGGGTGAGCTGCTGCCCCTGGCCCAATTTCACACTTCAGGTCAAACTCTACCTTTCCTAGCGCCATTTATGCGAAAGATTGTCATTTCCCCACTGTGTTTTTGGCACTTTGTCAAAAATCAGTCGACCATTAGTACATGAATTTCTGGCTTCTCTAGTCCATTCCATTGGTCTATATGTCTGCTTCTGTGCCCGTACCATGCTTTATTGATTACTATAGCTTTGTAATAAGTTCTGAGATCAGGTAGTGTGGTGCCTCCAGCTTTGTTCTTTTTGCTCAAGATTGTTTGGGGTATTTATAGTCTTTTGTGGTCCCATATGAATTTTAGGCTTTTTGTCTATTTCTGTGAAAAATCTCATTGGAATTTTGTTAGCATTTCATTGAATTTGTTGATTGTTTTGGGAAGCATGAACATGTTGACAGTATTAACTCTTTCAATCCATAAACATGGGATCTCTCTTTTATGTCTTCAAATTTTTTCAATGTTTTTCCAATGGAGGGCTTCTCAGAAGTTACATATAGTTATAAAGAATAAGTAGCAATTTGCCAGCGAAAGTAGGAGGGGAAAGCCAGTCTTCCTGACAGAGGATACAAGTACTTTGCATGAAAAACCTCTATACAGTGTACTATGCACACTCATGTCAATTAACATTGTGTCTTAAGCTTAAACAAGTGTTTCTAGTCAGTTTTATATAGCAACCAGGGTATTCCCATGAGCTTATAATTTTAAAAGAAATGGTTAGCTTTGTATAGCATACAGAAGATTAGTTGGCTGGCTATAAACGTTATACATTCTCTTTTAAAAATATTGTTGTTTGGGGATTATAAATACCTGCTGGGTATCACATTTTTTTATTTTTTTT
>PVKP010012045.1:0-40386 GCA_004027715.1 Plecturocebus donacophilus
ATACATATATACATATGTATACATGTATACATATATACACATATGTACATATAATATATACATATATGTATATATATACATATATACATATACATACATATATATGTATATATATATACATATATATACACACTCAATATACTCAGTATACACACAATATACTCCCCATATATATATATGTATACATATATATATACGCATATATATACATATGTGTGTGTGTGTGTATATATATATATACACACACATATATATAAAGGGGAGTTTATTAAGTATTAACTTATATGATCACAAGGTCCCACAATAGGCTGTCTGCAGGCTTGAGGAGCAAGGAGAGCCAGTCTGAGTCTCAAAACTGAAGAACCTGGAGTCCAGTGTTTGAGGGCAGGAAGCATGCAGCACAGGAGAAAGATGTAGTCTGGGAAGCCAAGCCAGTCTCACTTTTTCATATTTTTCTGCCCATTTTATGTTTGCTGGCAGCTGATTAGATGATGTACACCAGAATAAGGGTGAATCTGACTTTCCCAGCCTACTGACTCAAATGTTAATCTCCTTTGGTAACACACTCACAGACACACCCAGGAGCAATACTTTGCATCCTTCAATCCACTCAGGTTGACACTCAGTATTAACCATCACATACAACAACATTTGACCACCTCCCTCTCGAGAAATATTTCTTCTAATTAATAAATTATCCATTTCCTTTTGCCCTGCCTTCTTCAGAAGTAGGTATTAGTTTGGTTTTGCTCTTTCCAATCCCTGTTACATTTCACAGGCTGAATAATGCTCCTTCATTTAGTCTCTTTCTTACAAGATCAATTTCTGGCATTACAATCATCTTTCTAGTATTCCTCTGATATTCCACTACAGTTTTGAAACTCAGAAATGGTCCCAAGATTTAAATAAACTGATTTTTTTCAATACATGTATATAATGGAGAGACTAAGATATATACTGAATGAGGTGGATGTGGTTATGTGATTTTCGAGATTAGTATTGAATCTTTAACTTAAAAAAACACTTAATTTCATCAAAATCTATCATGAGTGGTTATATATTTCAGATGCATTCCTAGCAAGCCCATGAAGTTGCTTTTAGTCATCCAGATTCTCAAGGAATTATTAATCATCTGTGACTTCTATATTTAGAATTTAATCTATAAGGTTGTATAACAAATTGAAACAACAAATGTTTCCTAAGGGAGAGTAAACAAGACTTTTGCATAACAACAAATGCAGAGGACACCATGATTGCTAGTCTATTTACAAAAGTTATGAAAATTACAGATACTTTTATGTGCTCTAAGCTCTGGCAGATTTTATACTGACTGATTACTAAAACACAACTGTATTAGTCCGTCCTAGGATAGCCAAGAGAGGTAATGCTGTCCATCCCAACTCATTTCTCTTTCTTAAGTAAAAATAAAAATAGGATTCCACAATCAGAACCTGTTTCACTCAAGCCAGTTGATGTATCCATAATTAACAATGACACAAGAGACCTGGGAACTCATAGTAGAAAAGATGCATTTTCAATTGTCTGTAAAACTTTTTCAACATATTATTATCAAAAAGATTTCACTCTTTCTACTTTATGTACACTATTTTTTGGCAGGTTTCTCTAAGCACTATTGACATATTGGGCTGGATAATTTGAGGCTGTCTTATATATTGTAGAATGTCTAGCAGCTCCCTGGTCTCTCTTCCCTAGATGCCAGTAAGTAGCACCACCCTGCCTGACCCAGTTATGACAGTCGAAAATGTCTCCAATATTGTCAGATGTCCCCTGGTAAACAAAATTATCCCCATCATTTAGAGCACACATTAATACTAATTAGTACAACAAATTGCCTGAAATGGGATAAGTTAAGAAAAAAAAAAGCAGGGGACTAAACTCTCTTTTACATTGGTCTTGCTTTAAAGAAAATAATGAAGTTGTAAGACAGGCCAACAGGGACCCCTCTTCACATGAAAGACAGGCTTTTCTTAAAAGAATAATTGGGAGTTTATTTTCAATCAGACAATTCTGTGGCCAAAGGATACCCTGTTCATGTTTTGTATCTCTTCAACAGTTCTCACTGTGGGTTTCTGGTGATGATAATTTTAAAGCCAATCTGTGATTTACATGGATTACCACGATGCCCAGGGCAGGGATGCATCCACAGAAGTGCTATTCATATATGTATCTAGAGCACACAGAGGCAATGTTTCTGTATTAGACATGAGCAATTTCATTAATTTAAGTGGCCAACAGGCAGAGTTTTAATTCCCTGGGTGATCTAGGAGTGGAGGTAAGAGAAAAGGACTTAGAAAGAGGCCAACTGATTTGCCTTTCCCCTGTTTTCACCCCAAAAGAGAAATCTGTTTTTTCTACAGCAATGAAACTCAGTGATATTGGTCATGGGGCTCTCCATTGCAATAAGATACCATAACCTTTAAGAGAAATAGAAACTTGGGAAGCAGATTGTCAGGTTTTTATTTTCAAAGTTTAAAAACCATATAAGCACCCAATTTTTTTTAAAAAAAATTATCCAACAGTAGCATAAATCTCTGGGAATATTTGTAGAAATGACAACCATCCTAGTGGCTGTGACTCTATGAAGTGTCTACTTGCATTGTGATTTCTCTTCAAATCATGTATATTCTTGATATTTTCTAATAATACCAGGGGTTACATGATACTATCTAGATGTATATTCCATTTATTTTAGGGTCAAAAAATTACAACCCTACTTTCAGATCTAAATAATCCTCACAACTCCCAAAGACAGACAATTACAGTCTTTCCTCCTGCTACCAAGTGAAGGCAAAGCTTAATGACTGACTTTCATTTCTGATACACTCAGCCAGCAATTCATTTCTGCCGATCCCACAAAGATAATGCATGTGCAAATATATATATGTATATAGGCATGTGTTCATTATTCTTTTTCGTCAGACATCGTCATACAGGCAATATTGTAACCTTCCTGTTCCTGGTATCACAACCACTCCCTTCCAAGGCAAAGGATGTGAATCCTGCCTCAACTCCTGTACCAGCAAGTTAAGGGCTTCTACTGAGGATCTTTTTCAGAGACATACAAAAATGAGTGCAAGAAGTATAGACGAAAGTAGATGGGACCAGTCCTTTTTGCCAGAGATAAGCATTCCTGCCCCTCCTTCTGATTAAGGGTTTTGTTCTTTTGATGGAGGGAGTTTCAGTGGATGAGGAAAGCTACCCTTGAATTATCATCTCTTAAGTGGAAGCTGACAGCTCTAATAGTTCAAGTACAGGTTGATTGATGAGACTGTCCCAGCCTTAGAGGCAAGCAATCTTTGTCATTGCAAGGCTCAATCAAGCAATTTCACCTGCCACAATGCTAGGATTGCTCCTCCTTTTCCCATCCTGCCCAAAAAGTAAGTGAAGAGCACTATTCTTACTGAGTGTAAAAATCTCGAGTGCTCTGAGTTTTGTTTACTTTGCAGAGCTGAGGACTTTGGTTTACAAATTGGGATTCCTCCACCAATGATTCCTAGTGAATAACATAAAATATGGAAGAACATAGAGGAAAATCCAGGTTTTCTAAGGCCTGAACCTTCTATAATTTGGGGACCCTCATTAGGAAAAAAAAGTATTATACATTTATAAATACAAAAATTAGGTACAAGTGAAGAGTTATTCAGAATGTGAAAACAATTACAAATTTTAAAATCCTGGGAAGTAGCACAAACATCACAAAGCCCAGAAAAAAAATCACACAGTATTTTTAAATTAATTACCTATACATTTCTTAAATTTTTGACTGTATTTTCTTCAATTACTTCTTCATAATACAATAATATTGTCATATAATCTTCTATAGAAAGAACAAAAAGATAATAGTATTTTCTGTAAATCTGCAAATAGGAATAATGTTCTTCTTATTGACTGTTTAGAAGATTTTATTTCAACTCTGCAACCCATTAAAGGCAATGTAAAATTTTATTATGGATGTTACGTTTTCTTTCATATAAGAATTGTAAGTCTGGATTTTCCAGTAATGAGCTTCTGATTTTATACATTTTTAACCTTATTTTTCCTGTACAAACACATTTCTTAGTCCTCTTGTTCTGTACCTTGCTGTCACAATACCAGGTGATTTGTCACAGAAGATGGTATGCCTAGAAGTAGCCCCATGTTCTGACAGATATATTAACTATGACTGCAAATCACACACATACCATTAAATCTAAACTAAATGTATTTCTACTAAAATTACTGCTCTTCAACTTCACCAAACACAAAAAGTATGAAGGAGCAAAAGTCAGGATATACAAACACAGTTGTTTCACTCAATTGTGGTTAAAATGCCTCACTTTTCTAAATTTTGCAAAAACATATGACTATGCGAATACATTGAAAATGAAGGGCTTCAAGATTGGCATCACTAGCATCAGCATAAATCTGCCACGGGGAAAACAGAAAAGGCTGTGCACCCTGTCCAAACACTCTCATCTCTCTCTAATTTTCCTCATTCTTCCCAACTTGTTTTACCACAAAGTGACTGGCAAGAAAGTTAGTTATGTAGACTCCACCAGGAAAACTTTTAACACTAGAATGACTATATTAATTGTCAAAGGAAGACACCATGAGGATTTAGACACACACTCAACAAACACACAGGATCTTGGGAAAATCAATGACATAAATACAGGGAATTTTGAGAAATAAATACACAAAGACAGTTTAATTCTATACACATTTATGTCAATGCATGCATTATGTTGGACCAAGCATTGTGTATTAGTCCATATGCTGCTGATAAAGACATACCAAAGACTGGGTAATTTATAAAGAAAAAGAGGTTTAATGGACTCACAGTTCCACATGGCTAGGGAGGTCTCATAATCATGGTGGAAGGCAAACAGCACATCTTACATGGTGGCAGACAAGAGGGAATAGGAGGCAAGTGAAAGGGTAAACCCATTTGATAGGTTTGGCTGTGTCCCCACCAATATCTCATCTTAAATTCCCATGCATTGTGGGAGGGAACTGGTGGGAGGTAATTGAATCATGGGGGCAAGTCTTTCCCATGCTGTTCTCATGATAGTGAATAAGTCTCATGACATCTAATGGTTTTAAAAAGAGGAGTTCCCCTGCACAAGTTCCTTTTGCCTACCGCCATCCATGTAAGATGTGTGACTTGTTCCTTCTTGACTTTTTCCATGATTGTGAGTCCTCCCCAGCCATGTGAAACTTTAAGTCCAATAAACTTCCTTCTTTTGAAAATTGCCAAGTCTCGAGTATGTCTTTACCAGCAGTGTGAGAACAGACTAATACACTCTTACACAAAACCATCAGATCTCGTGAGACTTATTCGCCACCATGAGAAAAATATGGGGGAAACTGTCCCTATGATTCAATTATCTCTCACCGGGTCCCTCCCATGACACATGAGAATTATAGGAGCTACAATTTAAGATGAGATTTGTGGGGGAACAAAGCCAAACCATATCATTCCACCCTTGGCCCTCAAAAATTTCCTGTCCTCACATTTCAAAACCAATTATGCCTTCCCAAAAGTCACCCAAAATCTTAACTCATTTCAGCATTAAATAAAAAGTCCACATTCCAAAATCTCATCTGAGACAAGGCAAGTTCCTTCTACCTATCAGCCTATAAAATCAAAAACAAGTTAGTTACTTCCTAGATAAAATGCAAGTACAGGCATTGGATAAAAACACCCATTCCAAATGGGAGAAATTGGCCAAAATAAGGAGCTAAAGTCCCATGCAAATCTGAAATCCAGTGGGGCTGTCAAATATTAAATCTCCAAAATGTTCTCCTTTGACTCCATATCTCACATCCAGGTCATGCTGATGCAAGAAGTCAGTTCCCAGGGTCTTAAGCAGCTCTGCCCTGTGGCTTTACAGGGTATAGCCTTTCTCCTGGCTATTTTCATGAGCTGGCATTGAATGTCTACAGCTTTTCCAGGTGCACCATGTAAGCTGTCAGTGGATCTATCATTCTGGGGTCTGAAGGAGGGTGGCCCTCTTCCCACAGCTCCACTAGTCAGTGCCCCAGTGGGGACACTGTGTGGGGGCTTCAAGCCAACAGTTCCCTTTCACACTGCCCTGGCAGTTTTCAAGACAAAACTTGAAATCCAAGATTCCAATACTTCATGTTAGGAACACAAAAAGCTATACCTTAAGAGCAAGGATAACTCAGTAATATATCAACCCTCAAAAAAAATGAAGAAAGTTCAATAATCTCAAGCCCTGAAATTAGATTAAGGTTATCCCAATTGTTTGTACTCCTAGCCACTTGCCAGATGCAAATGTAAAGCTTTACTGAAGAAAAATCATATTATCTTAGTTTATTATTCCAGAATTGCTTATATACAATATCTTGTGCTCAACCAAAAACAAGTAGACACAAAACAGAGACAAAAATTGTAACAAGACAGACAGAAAAGAGAAAGAAAGAGAGAGGGAAATGGAGAAGAAGAGAGAGAGAAAGAAAGAGAGAAACTAATAGAAACAAAGGAATCAAATATCAGGATAATAAAGTTATCAAAACTAAATGTTGCACCAGCTAACTAGATAGTGGACTTATTGAAAACTATGCCAAATAAGTGGAAGGAAATTAATCAATATCAAAAATATTTTCTTAAAAAACTCTCAAATCACAAAAGAAGTGAATCAGATCAAAATTCTGAAGAGCAAAAATACAATAATCAAAATTAAGAATCTAATGGATAAATTTAAGGACAAATTTGTATTAATCTAAATATCATATTTAGATTAAGCTACAACTGTAAAATAATGGTCTCTGTCCAAAGTCCCTGGAAAATAGTTCATAAAACTCCTATAATGTCCTGAGCAATAGGGGTGCTAGAATTATTTGTTCTAATGTTTGGTCTCTGTTCTGGTTCCTGAGACATAGCTCCTGATACCTTTTTAGACCAGAGTGCTGGGAGAACCTTCTGATCTAACATTTGGCCTTTGCCCCCTGGTTCCCGAAACAGAGCTCCTTCCAACCCCTTGGAATATCATGGGTGATGGGAGGATCTTTTCTTCTAATGAGACAATTCTTGGTGGGCTTTTGGATAGCCTTAAGATAGGGACTGGTTGCCAGAGGCAATTCACCATGTGATTCAAGATGGAACATTCAGACCCACCGGCTAACCTCTGGAGAGGAAAAGAGGGCTAAAGATTGAGTTTATCACTAATGGCCAGTGAAGTAATCAATCATCCATATGCAATGAAGCCTCGATCAAAACCTAAAGTTACTTGGTTCAGATGAGCTTTGAAACAGTGTAACACAGGAAAGTCCCTGGAAGGTGGGTACTCAGAGAGGGTATAGAAATTTCACACCCCTTCTCACATGCCTTGCCCTGTATACTTCCATCTGGCTGTTAATCTTTGAAATATCCTTTATAATAAATTGGTAAATGTAAATAAAGTGTCTCACAGAGAAGGAGGTCATGGGAACCCCCAATTTATAGCTGGTCAACAGATGCCCAGGTTACAATCTACTACTTGCAACTAGCACCTGCAGCAGGGGAGGTCTTGCAGGACTAAGTCCTCAACCTATAGGATCTGATGCTATTTACAGGTAGATAGTGTAAGAATTGAGTAAGAGGATATCAGCTATTGTCTGCTGAAGAATATACTACAGAATCAATTGGCTGCTGGTAGGGAGAAATCCCCAGATATTTTGGTGACCAGAGGCCACAAAAGTATTCTATGCTAAGTGGTGTGTGAGAAAAAAATACTTTTTTTTTCTTATATCGTAATGCTTTATTTCCCTATATCTCAAAGCAGCTGAAGAGAGAATTAGTGATTTGGAAGACAAGTAGATAGGAAGAGAGTGTTCAGGATAAGCATATATTATTAAAAGCATAAAAAATACAAAAAAGTAAAAGAACAAAATATTTAAAAGGCACATTAAGAGGGCCTAACACACCTGGACTCCTAGAATAAGGGGACAAATGATGAAATCTGATGAAAATGTCATAGCTTATGAGCTCAAGCAGTATATTTGAAGAGGAAACAATAACAACTTCTGTTTCTATCGAAGATACAGAAATAAGAACCAGATTTACCATTGTACCATAATCAAATGGAAAGCAAAAAGTATATATATATATATATATTGATTTTCGGATGTTGAGGAACAGGCGATGTAGGGCTATCATCCTCAATTAAAAGACAACAAATAAACAAACAAGGTAAACCTTATGCTTGTACCAGCTTGTGTTTAGAGGCAATTTCAAACCTGTAATACAGAATGGGGAACAAAATAGAGCCTAATGGTCTCACTAAGTGAAGGAAACAGAATGTGATTTAAAATTTTTTTAAAAAATTTTTTCCTTTATGTTTCATTTAGGATTGTCTCAATGTCTGATTTTCATAATTTTTCTTTATATTTATCTTGCTTGGAGTTTGCTGAACCTCTTATATCTCTTGCCCATTATCTCTTCAAATGTTGCTTAAGTCTCATTCTCTTTCTCCTTTCTTTCTGAGACTTCACTTATATATATTATCATGCATCACTTAACAAAGGGAATATATGTTTTCAAAATTTCATTATCAGGTAATTTCATCATTGTGTAAACATTATACAGTATATTTGTGCAAACCTAAATGATATAACCTATTGCACATTTAGGTTATATGGTATAGCCTGTTGCTCCTAGGCTACAAAGCTGTATAGCATTTTACTGTACTGAGTACTACAGGCCACTGTAGCACAATGGTATTTTTGTATCTAAACATAGAAAAGATACAATTACAGTACTATATTATAATCTTCTCAGACCGCCATCATATATCTAGTTTATTTAATTCTTTACTCAGTCATGTTTTTCTATGTTTCAGTAATTTATATTCACTTGCCTTTGAGTTCCTCAATGTTATCCAGTATGTACAATCTAATGTTAAACCATTCCAATGAGTTCTTAATTTTAGATATTGCTTTTCTTTTCAGATCCATAATATTCACTTGGAAATTTTTTACAGGTTGTATTTATCTGTTGAAATTGCCCTCTTTTTATCAAGATTGTCATTTTTGTCTGCTTTAACAAATTTTATATTCATTTTATAGTCTTTGCTGCTAATACCAATATCTGGATTATCTGGGGATTGGGCTATATATTTATCTTTAATTATGGATCACATTTTTCACCTTCTTCATATGTCTCATTATTGTTTCATTTATTCCAGAAAGAACAATAGCGACTAGAGCAAATATTATGTTCCTTCATAAAAACATCCCTTGTCCTTTATTAAGCATGCAGGCTGGATGGCTATTTTTGAACTAATTGTTAATTGAGCTGGGTGACAGTTTGATTGCTACTTTAGTTTGACTCAGTCACAATTTAATACAATGTATGAGAAACAGCAAGGAAGAAATACAGATTGATAGAATTTGCACATAGAAAATCAAAAAATAATTTACAGATTGGATACAAGGTCAATACGCAAAAATCAGTAGTATTGTTTTACACATTGATAAAAAATAAAATTTTAAATGATATCATCTACAAAAGTACCCAAATATATTACATTTCTAGGAATTAATCTAAGAAAACATGTAAAGCATCTCTATTCAGAACAATATAAAACATTATGGAAAGAAATAAGCATCCAAATCAGGGTCTAGTCAACTTTTTCTGTAAGGATCAAGTAATAAATATTTTAGCTGCTAATCTGTATTATAACTGCCCGATTCTGCATTATAATGCAAACACAGAAATAGACAATGTGTAAACCAAGAGGTGTGACTGTGTTCCCATAAAACTTTATTTTCAAAAGCAAAGAACCATATTTAGCCTATAGACAGTAATCCCTGATCTAAATAATCAGAGAAATAAAATATATTAATATGTCATAATTTTGTCAATTTTTATGACATAAATATTGTATATTTATAACATAAAAATACAATAACAGTATCTATTCTCCCCAAATTGATTTTTTAATTCAAATCCTTCACAGTCAAATTCAGAAGATGTTCATGGGGTTCTTTATTTTTTTTTATTTGTTTGAATTTTGGTAAATATCGACAAGCTAATTCTGAAATGCAAGAAAAATTAAATGGGCAAAAATTTGCCAAGACCACGCTGAAGAAGAACAGAATTAAAAGATTTAACAGATGTCAATAGTTATTTTAAAACTCCAGTAATTAACAGAGCATGGTGCTGTCAACAGAATATATGCCTGGACAAACAGAACATAGGAGGCAATCCAGTATCATCTCTGCATGTACAAATATTTGATTCATGACAAAGGTATCACTGCAAAGCCGCAGAGAAGAGACGGTCATTCCAGTAACCAGTCTAGATGGATCATCTAGACAGGCATACTATAAAAGAACATATTCCTCATATAATACACAAAATTTATTATGTGTATATGATAGGTCTAAACGTGAAAAATAAAACAATGAGGCTTCCAAAAGAAACTATAGAGGAATATTTTCAGAACTTTGAGATAGGCAAAAATTTCTTAACCAGTATATATAAAGGACTAGTGGCAAAAGAGAAGACATTAAAAAGAAGCACATCTAATTATCAGACACTTTGAGTGAAAAGGGAAGCCATTGGCTGAAAGAAGATGTTTTCAGAGACTTAGATAGATATTACATAAAAAAAGATCTCCAGGTGAAAAGATGCCAGATATTATGACACATCGGGAAAATGTAAGTCAAAATCACAAAAAGATATCAGCAAGGTTGGAGTGGCTAAAATAACAAGACTGATAACATTAAATGTTGGTGAAGATGTGGGATGCCTAAAATTCTCATACACTGCAGGTAGGCTATAAATTGGAAGAATTATATTACATGCTAAAGTTGAATATACACATTGGAAGAACTACACTGTAAGCTAACGTTAAATATATACATTTCCTATTAACCAATTCCATGTTTAGGTATATTTCAAAAAGAAACACATGCACATATACACAACAATGTTTACAGCAGCACTATTCATAATAATCCAAAAAATTTGTGTTGTTTTCCATAAACCTGGCAAACACAAATTCTTGCCATCTGTAGAATGGATAAATCATGTGTAGAATATTAATTCAATATCATATTATACAATAATGAAAATAAACTACTATCCCACATATAATATGATTATGCCTCAGAAACATAACACAGAATAAAAGAATTTGCCAGATGTGGAAAATACATATATTATTTCATTTAAGTAATTTTTTAAATAAGCAAAACAAAAACCATAACATTCTAAGTCACAGTAGCAGTGTTTCAAAAGGTGAGAGAAAAGAGTTATAAAAAGGATATATAGAAGGGTCACCTGGGTGTTTGCAATAATCAATTTCTTGATATGAGTGCTGGTTGTATAGATGTTTGGTTTGTGATTACTCTTTTAGTTATACACATTCATATTAATGATAGAAAACTTTTGCTCATTCAGATAAGCGGATAGTAATTCGGTTTCTTTCTCTAGTGCACAGAACGGTGACTGGAAGGATAAACAATTTAAAAAATAAAGACTTCTGGATGTTGAGGTTAGGGGTTATTTTAACTTTTATCTTTATACTTTTAATTTTTCTCTTTTAAAAAGTCACACTTGTCTACATTCCTCTATACTAAGAAGCAATGTGACTTTTTAAATTAAAGAAGATCTACTTCAAATTTGTAAGGACTGAAAGTCTGAGGAGATGTTAAAGCCATGAATCAATATGGATAACAATAGAGGGGAAAGGGCACATTTCGGCAAAAATAAAATCCTGCATATAGCTTAGCTTTATGGAGATCAAGGTAGCAAAATAGAGGAGTCAATCAGAAATGAAAAGCCAGTCAAGGCTGAAAGTACATATTTAGCTATTGCAAGCCTGCCAAAGATGTAACAGTTTACTCCAAGTGGGGAAAAATTTAAAGGAAAATATTGACGAAATATGAAATGTAAATGTATGTTCCAATTTACATCAAACTTCACATTTCTTTGATTATGAGTGTATTGACTAGAAAGAAAACTTTTGGATCTCTCCATTTTAATATTTTTTCTAATTATTGAGATGAACACACATCACCTAACATACCCCTTTGTACATGGTAGTTTAGAAATGTTTGTTTAGTCAAATAAATGCAGATTTCCTAGTGACAAAAATCGAGGAAGAAAAGTCAATACATCAGATGTCAGAATCCAGACTGAAAATATCTCAACAGGCTAAAACCTTATAACCAAAGTCCAAGATGAAACATTAAGAGTAAATGTAAGGTCCCAAACACAGTTTAGAAAAACTAGCCTCACAAGTCTATGATGAGATATACCTCTGTGTGAAAAAGCCTTAAAGGACTGAAATGATGAGGAGCCCAATACAAATTAATGTGGTGTACAAGGCTACGGAACCTTAGGTCAATTTTGGGCTATATCAATAAATGCAATGTTTTGAACAGAAAAGTTAATAGTCCCATCAGACATTTCACTGGCCAGAACAAACTGGAATGTTGAGCTTGGTTCTGTTTGCAGCTCCAGGTGAAGGCTGCCAAAATGGTGAGGTGTCTGGAAACCATGATTTAAGGATGGGGATGGTTGATTCTTGGAAAAGAAGAAACTTAAAGGGAGACAAGACAATTGTCTTTGAGTGCTTAAAAGGCTCTCATGTAAAAAGGATTAGATTTTCTATGAAACTTTATAGTCCTAATAAAGACATGCTGAATATTTCACCTTAACATGAAGAAACAGATTATAAGGTAGACACATCCAAAGTTACAATGGGTGATGCATGAGAACTTCCTGTCACTGAAACTCTTTTATTGTTATGTTGAAATTTAATAAATTGGTAGATTAAACACAACTCATTACTTTAAACAACACTAATAAAGTCCTATGCACTTAGCATTAAAGTTAAGAAATAAAGGATTAGCAGTATTTCAGAAGCTCCTATGCGATAGAAATATCTTGAATTCATATTAATCATATCTTTGTGTTTCTTATAGTTTTACTGCCTATGTGGGTTTCCCTAAATAATAAATTGTTTAGTATTAAAGTTTATATGAGTTAATCATGCTGCACATGTTGTTCCAGGTTATGCTTATTTTCTCGATGTGAAGTTTTGTGTTTATCCATGCTGAGGCATGTAGGAATGGGTCTGATATAGTTTGGCTGTGTCCCCACCCAAATCTCATCTTGAACTGTACTTCCCATGATTCCTACGTGTTGTGGGTGGGACCTAGTTGGAGGTAACTGAATCATGGGGGTGGTTACCCCCATGCTGCTTTCCTGATGGTGAATGAGTTCTCATAAAATCTCATAGTTTTATAAGGGGCTTTCTCCACTTTGCGCAGCACTTCTCTCACCTGCTGCCATGTGAAGTAGGACGTGTTTGCTTCCCCTTCCACCACGATTCTAAATTTCCTGATGCCTTGCCAGCCATGTGGAACTGTGAGTCCATTAAACCTCTTTCCTTTACAAATTACCCAGTCTTGGGTATTTCCCTATAGTGGCCCAAAAATGGACTAATGCAGGCTCATTTATTTTCACTACTATACAGTACTCTATTTGTAGGGGCATATCACAATGTATCAATCCATTAATGTATATATGAGCTGCTTACAGTTGCCCTTAATCACAACTCCAATAAAAACATACTTCTATATGCTTACCAGTGTACATGGAAGGGTTTCTTGGGATTGTAGAGCAAGTTTAACTTCACTAGGTAACACCAAACACTTACAAAGTGGTCGTGCCAATTTACCTTCCCATCAGTTTTGGATGATGGCTTCCAGTACTTGAAGTTACTGACATCCCCTGGTATTTTCAGACTTTTAAAGTTGTTGATCTGGTATGTGTGAAATGTACCTAATTGTGATTTTAATTTGTTAATCCCTCTATACAAAGCCTTCATATGTTTAAAAACCATCTGTGCTTCATTTTCTGTGACAGGTCTCTTTATGTTTTTTTTCCATTTCTCTAATGAGTTATCTTTTTCTTATTGATACCTAGACACTAATCCTTTTTTTTTGTTTTTTGGTTGTTTTTTTTTGTAATAGTTTTCTTCTAGAATGAATCTTGTCTTTTTTATTCCTTATGGAATTTTAAAATGTTAATTTAACATTCTTAAATACTAATTTAGTAGTATTTATCAACTTTTTTCCTTCATGGTTTAACTCTATGTAACTTTTTAAAGAATTCTTTTTCTACTCTGAGTTACTAATGTAGTCTTCTTCATTGTCTCCTAAAGTTTTCTCTAGTTTACATTGGCATTTGTCTTTCTTTTTTTTTTTGACATTTATGGTATAATATAGGGATTCAATTCATTGTATCATTTTCATATAAAAATCACTGACATAAATGCTCACCATTGAATGGTTTCCATCCGTGCATGAGTCTATGTGGAGACTCTCGTTTGTGTTTGTCAGTAAATCTGTCCCTGCATACAGTTATACCTTGTTTTGCTGTGCTTCATATATTGTGTTCAGAGACACTGGACATTTTACAAATTGAAGGTTTGTGGCAATCATGCTTTCAGAAAGTCTATCAGCACCATTTTTTCAACAGCCTGTGCTCACTTAAAGTCTTTGTGTCACATCTTGGTAATTCTCATAATATTTTAAGCTTTTCAAATTATTATTTTTTATGATAATTTGTGATCAGTGATCTCGGATGTTTCTATTATAATTTTGTTTTGTTTTGAGGTGCCATAAACTATGCCCACATAAGATGGCAAACTTAATAAATGTTCTGTGTGTTCTTACTGTTCCACACAGCAATGATCTTTCCCACTCCCCTTCTTTCTCCCTCTTCTCTGGCCTCTCTGTTCCCTGAGACACAAGAATATTAAAATTAGGCCAATTAAGAATCCTAAAATGGTCTCTAAGTAAGTGTTCAGGTGAAAGGAAGAGTCACATATCTCTCATCTTATATCAAAAGCTGGAAATAATTAAGCTTAGTGAGGAGGAAATGTTGAAAGATGTGATAGGCCAAAAGCTAGGCCTCTTGCACCAAATAGCCAGTTGTAAATGCAAAGGAAAACTTCTAAAAGAAAATTACAATTGCTGCTCCAGTAAACATACAAATGATAAGAAAGTGAAACAGCTTGATTACTGAAAGTTTTAGGGTTTGGACTGATGATCAAACCAGTCACAACCTTCCCTTAAGCCAAAACCTAACCTAGAGCAACGTCACATTCTCTTTAATTCTATGAAGGCTTAGAGAGGTAAGGAAGCTACAGAAGAAAAGTGGGAAGGTAGTAGAGGTTTGTTCATGAGGTTTAAGGAAAAATGCCATTTCCATAACATAAAAGTACAAGGTAAAACAACAAGTGCTGATGTAGAACCTGCAGCAAGTTTCCAGAAGATCTAGCAAAGATCACTGATGAAGGTGTACACCACACAATAGATTTTCAATGTAGATGAAAAGCCTTACAGTAGAAGATGCTAGCTCAGATTTTCATAACTAGAGAGGAGAAGTCAATGCCTGGCTTTAGAACTTCAAAGGACAGGCTGACTCTTCTGTCAGGGGCTAATGTAATTGGTGACTTTAAATTGAAGTCAATGCTTATTTACCATTTTACCATTCCAAAATCTTAGGGCTTGTAAGAATTACACTAACTCTACTCTGCCTGTACTCTCTAAATGAAACAAGAAAACCTGGATGGCAGTGTATCTGTTTCTAGTATGACTTACTAAAATATTTTAAGCCCACTGTTGAAACCTACTCTTCAGAAAAAAAAAAGATTTATTTCAAGAAAGTACTGATTCACAATACACCTGGTCACCCAAAAGCTCTGATGGAAATATACACAGAGATTAATGTTGTTTTCATGACTGTTAACACAGCATCCATTCCGTAAGCCCATAAATCAAGGAGTAACTTTGACTTTCAAGTCTTGTTATTTAAGAAATACATTTCATAAGACTATAACTGTCACAATATTGATTCCTCAGATGGATCTGGACAAAGTACATTGAATACCTTCTAGAAATGATTCACCATTCTAGATTAGATTAAGAACATTTGTGATTCATGGGAGAAGATCAAAATGTCAACATTTACAGGAGTTTGGAAGAAGTTGATTCTAATTCTCATGGAAGACTTTGAGGGGTTCAAGACCTTAATGAAAGAAGTCGCTGTGGATGTGATAGAAATAGCAAGAGAACTAGAGTTAAGAGTGGAGCTTGAAGATGTGACGGGATTGCTGTGATCTCATAATAAAACTTGAATGGATGAGAAGTTGTTTCCTATGGATAAGAAAAGAAAGTAGTTTCTTAAGATGCAACCTACTCCTGGTGAAGATGCTATAAACGTTGTTGAAATGTCAACAAAAGATTTGGGATATTACATAACCTTAGTTGCTAAAACAGCAGCAGGGTTTGTGGGGATTGATTTCTACTTTGAAAGAAGTTCTACTGTAATGCTATCAAACAGCATTGCATACTATAGAGAAATCTTTCATGACAGAAGTAGTCGAAGTGGCAGCCTTCATTAATGTCTTATTTTAAGAAATTGCCAAATCTACCTCAATCTTCAGCAATCACCACCCTGCTCAGTCAGCAGCCATCAACACTCCACTAGCAAACACTGAGGCAAGATCCTCCACCAGCAAAAAGGTTAGGACTTGCTGAAGGCTCAAAAATGATCATTATCATTTTTTAGCAATAAAGTATTTTTAATTAAAGTATGTACATTGCTTTTTTAAGATGTAATGCAATGCTATTACATACTTAATAGACTACAGTACAGTGTAAATAAAACTTTTGCATGCACTGGGAAACTAAAAAAAATGTGTGACTTGCATTATTCCAATATTTGCTCTATTGTGGTAGTCTGGAACTGAATCCACAATATTTCTGAGGAATGTTGTATATATTATATTTTCTTGTTACAGTCTTTTTTAGTCTTGGCATGTGGCAGAGCAAGATGTACTCTCTCTCTCTCTCTCTCTCTCTCTCTCTCACACACACACACACACACACACACACACACACAAGAGCTTTATTCTTTAGAAGTGTGGAATTTAGTTCCTAGGGCATTTGCTCTGTCATATCCATGTTAGAACCAATTTATCTAGTTCCGTAAAAGCAAAACAATGCAATGCAAGAAATATCTTATGGAGATTTTGTAGAAAATTCCTTGTAATGTATAGATCAGGTTGAAGAAAACTGACTTTATACCATGGACTCTTCTTTCTAACCAAGAACATTACTGAAGTGCTTTGGTTTATTTGATATACTGTTTTTCAATAACCTTAAGATGTTTTATCATGGAAATTTAGAACACCCTTTTTTTGATGTATTCACTTTCATTTCTTTTGTTGTCGATGTTTTAAATAGGACATTTGTATCCAATACTTCTTATTTATCCTTTCACAAACTCTTGGCTTCAGCCCTTTTTCCAGCTTTGCTGCTGTGATCCTGTCTAACAGATTTGTCCAGCTTTATTCCATGCACCCTTACAGTGTGGTACCTTTGTTCATATACTATTAATTTTATTACTTTTAAATGGCAAAAACAGAAATTAGTTTTGCGTCAACCTAACATGTCATCTAGTGCCTGCCCCTGAGCCTCTCTGGCAGGTGGTGAGAGGCACCCACGGAAGCTCATCCACACTCATCTTTATGCAACCTAGAGGTGCAAGGGAGTCAGCCCTTGGGATCCCATCCCTAAGCATGGAGCAACAAGAGCATGTGGACAGATGCGTCCTCCTTTTCTACCACAGAAGGACATTTCTGAGAGGCCTTCCATAGCTTTTAGACGGCCTTCTGGCCACATCAATAATACAGATTTATCTTGGCTTTCTTTTCTTTCCTGTTTATCCAATTCCTGAAAATTATTACCTATAATCACATCTTGAGTTACTTAACTGCACAAAAGCCTTTGTTTCAGGCTCTGCTTCTGAGGGGACCCAAGCTAAGATGGTGTTTTTAAATTATACTTTCTAGTTGTTGCTGACATAAAGAGTGCAACTGACTCTTTCATATCAACAACAACTCCACTATTTAAGTTCCAAGGAATAAGTGCTTTATATATTATTACTTTTAATCCTCATAGACTTTATGATGTAGTTACATGATTATGCATAATAATAAAGTTTAATATACTAACTTTTGTATCTGGCAATGTTGCTAAATTCATATTAATTATATAAAATGTGTATAGAATCATTAGAATTTTCAGTGTAAGCAATCCTTGACTTTATCCCGTATAAAAGGAAATAGAGTCAACATTTCACATTTAAATATAATGCTTACTATAGGATTTTTATAGATCGCTACATTAGATTAAGGAAAGTGCCATTTATTCCCTATTTGTTATGAGTTTTTGTTTTAAATGGATAGGACTTTTACTAAATGCCTTTAAACCTATTTATTAATTTGATTTTCTCCTGTAATCTGTTAATGCAATAATTTATTTAATTGATATTAGATAATCATTGAAATAAACCCAATGTGGTCATGATTATCTCTTTTTTACATCACTTAATTTTATTTGATACTATGTTTACTAATAATAATATCATTTGTATTCATGTTTACTAATGAAGCTTGTCTAGTATTTGATATTAAGGTAATATTAATCTCAAGATGAACTACAGAATATTGTATGTCCTCTTCAAGAGTTAGCGTAAGTTTAGAATTATCGTTTCACTGAAAATTTAGTAAAACTTTCCAATAAAGCCATCTGAGATTGATGCTTCCTTTGTGGGAAGATTTTCAATTTCTAATTCAAGTTTCCTAATGACTATTTTTCATCTCATGTAGTCTTCTTGGGTCAGTTCTAGAAGTTGTATTTTTCTAAGAATTGATCTACTTCACGTAGGTTTTAAAATATTTTGGTATAGGCTATTTATAATTTCTTAATTTTCATTGCCTTTGTCTCCTTTTTCATTTATCTTGTTTATTTGAAATTTCAACCATAGTTTTCTTGATTAATCTTGTCAGAGGTTCATCTAATTTATTATTATTTTCAAAGAACCAATCTCCAGCTTTGGTGATTTTATTATCCTTCTTCATTTTCTATGTTATTAATTTCTGTTCTTATTATGTTCTTCCTTCTACTTTTTAAGAATTATTTTGCTGTTCTAACTTTTCAAGCTGAATGTTTAAGAAGGTTGATTAATTTTGAGTGTTTCTTCTTTAAGGTTGATAATTTCCTATAACTTTAGCTGTGTTATCATTTTAACAGTAGGATTTTCATTATCATTACAAGTATTTTTGAAATTTTATTACAGTTTACTCTTTGACCCATGAGTATATTTAATAACATATGTTTTATTTTAATAACTTTTTTCTGTTTTTCAGAGGTTATTGATCTCTAATTTAATGGCATTGTCATCTCAGATAATGTGGCATTTATTCTATCAATCCTTTGAAGCTTGTGTGGCTAATTTTACATATAGCACATGGTCAGTTTCCACAAAATTTTTTATATGCTTGAAAATAATGTTTGCTACCCAATTGTTGATGTATAATAATTTTCCATATATGTAAATTGGAACAAGTTTACTGATTTTGCTATTAACATCTTCTATACATGTAGATATGAAAGTAACTTAATTGGCTTGTGCTATCAATGAACAAGAGATACACTGTCAACCTTGATGATGTTTAATGTATCTATCTCTGCAATTCTGTCAACTTTTTATTTAAAATTTTGAGGTGATGTACATAGGTACACAGCAATGGAGAATGTTTTAATTTTTTGATGAATCCAGCTTTTCATCATTTTCAATGATTCTCAAAATCATAAGCAATGCTTTTTTTGCCATTGCGTTTACTCTGCATGATATTAATACTGCTGTGGAAGCTTTGTCTTTGTTAGTATTTGACTTAAAGTTGAGGGAGGTTGAATGAGAGACCCAAATTCACAAAGATAATTCACAGAAGTTGAACTAGGGCCCAGACTTTGTGACATCCATTTCAGTCCTCTTGCTGGCATCCTACAGAATAAGTGTGATGTGATGTGAAGACAGCCAGAAAGACATGAATGGCGTATGCTCAGGAGCAATGAAGACGCAGGCCTAGCTACAGAGGAACAATGCAGGGCAGTAAAACCCAGGCACAGACTTTGAATTTTATGATCAGCATGTCATGACAAAGTAAGATTTTAGGAAGCCTATAATTTCAGCCATATTCAAGAGAGAGAGAGGAGACAATAAGACCGTTTAAAAGGGTCCTTTCCCTCCAAACCCAGTGCAATGTAATGAGTTTGACTCAAAGCCATGGGAAAAAGAAAAAGGCAGATTCAAGAGCCATTTAATGTATGGCTCTTGAATTAAGTCATTTTGAACACCAAAATGACTTAATGGATTTTGGAGGTGAAGGAAATAGTAGAGTCAAAGATACTACCTCATTTGTCTGTAGTAACCTGACAACTTTATTGTATTTTAGTTTAGAAACCACAGAGTCGGGAAATAGTAGATGGCCTAGAGAAGGAGAGAAAATAATGGGTTTTCTCCCCATGCAGTGAGTCTGGTATTTCTAGCATTCAGAGAAAATGCACGACTAAGCACAGATTGAGATATGTAGGCATCTTTTTGTTTGTTTTGTTTCATTTTGCTCTATGAGAGAGAGGACCATATGCATAGAAATCACATGGAATCTTTGTTTCAGGCTTTGTGTTTCTTAACAAACACAAAGAATCATTGTTTGCCAAACTTTTTAAATTCAAAATTGCTATAATCTATTACTGCCATATTTTAAGAATTGATATGAGAGGTAATGGCTTTATGAACAAACTTCTGGTCAAGCCAGAGGGTCTTCTTGGACAACCACTGTATTTCAGGTTGCTCTTGAGCACCCTTGTATTAAATAAGTAAGGTTTATTGCTTCTGACCTTTGAAATTCCTTGTGGACCTCCCATTAAAGTATTGACAAGGCTCAATCCTATTTAATCCACAACGATTAAGATCAAAGCATTACGTGGTACATCTGCTTGTGTAATTACCAGTAATGCCAGAAAACAGCTTTGTGAATTCGGTCACGATGAACTCTGAGGGAATAAGCAGCTGGAAAGGCTCTAGGAACTCTCTCTCCGGAAGTTTAAAAAAACCATACTCAACCCAGTGAATATTTTTTTCAGTGATTTTGGTTTTGGTTTTTGTTTTTCCAACTGGATATAATAAAAATGTCTGAGATTTTGCTACATAATACGATCTTCTTGGAAGTGTCAATCCTAATGTTTTAGGCCAGTTCAGCAGGCTTGAGTTTAGCTCTGGAAATGTGTAAGTTCCAACAGGATCCTTAAAAACCACCTAAAAGAGCCAGTGTTTGCCCATAGATTATTTATGTGTGAGCCCTTCCACCGTAGAACAGCGAAGCCCAGGGGAATCATTTAGATGTCTGAGCATCAACTGTAAGTCTGTTTCGATGCTCTAAAATCACAAATTCAAATCCCCAGAAGGCCTACTAAGCCCTTACTTCAAGGTACATTCATGGAATATAATGCTGTCTGTTATGAGACTTTTATATGAATACAGAACACATAGAACTTCAGTGTTAAAGATCCCATGTCAATTTTGGTATCAGCAGAAGTTTGTCTTTGTGTTCTCAGTCAACATCTCTGGGTCTTGGCTGAAATTTTGGAGCCATTGAGAAAGTGGCTATATATATGATTAATAATAAAGATATTTGATAATAAAATCTCAGATTAATAATCTCAGATTAATAATAAAAGACATATTTCTTTATTTACAATCTCAAAATGTATTGTCTATCTAGCGTAAATAAAGTGCTTCAAAAATGTCTCCTAACAATAGAACAAGATGAATCTACACTGGCCAAGGTTTTGCCTCCAAATCATATATAGTCATGAGACATTTCCAAAAGCTTCAGTAAACACAAAGTTCTTTAAAACTTTTAGGAAGATGAGTTTTTCTTTTGTTTGATTCCCCCATGTAACCTGCTACTTATCTACATTCATCTTGAAACATCACCTCTTAGTAACCTTAACTTTTTCATTAGAGAATAAAAGAGACATAAATGGAACAACTGCAATTCTCTAAAATTTCTCTCTTAATTTTTATGTGCTTTTATGGGTTGCTCCCTTTGCTTAGGTTATCCTTTCCTATACTCTTTTTTAAATAAATCCTAAAAACTCTTTTTCTTTATTTTTTCTTTCTTTCTTTCTTTCTTTTCTTTTTTTAAAGATACAGGTCTTACTCTCTCACTTAGGCTAGAGAGCAATGGTGTAATCATGGCTTAATGCAGCCTGAAACTCTTGGGCTACAGAGATCCTCCTGCCTTCACTTCCACAGTAGCCAGCACTATAGGCACATGTATCATCACTCCCGGCTAATTTTTATTTATTTATTTATTTTGGTATAGATGAGGTTTCGCTATGTTGCCCAGACTGGTCATGAACTCCTGGGGTCAAGCAATCCTCCTGCCTTGGCCTCCCAAAGTGCTGGAATTGTAAGTGTGAGCTACCATGCCTGGCCCAAATCCTAAAGATCCTTTAGCACTTAGATGAATTGTCACTTCTTCTAGAAAACTGTAGAAAGCTTAAATGTCTTAGTCTCTTCTTCTTTGACCAAACCAGACACCTTCTCCTGACTTTCACAGTCACTTTGACCTTTTTCTGTCGTAACACTCACCCGTGTTTACTCCTCTCCAGCAAGAGCACCTCAAACACATACTGCCTTACTTGCATCCCAGCACCTGGTCTAAGTTTAATAAATGTCTTTTAAGTGCATGATAGAGCTCTGACAAACTGCTTTCTCACTCACTTTGAAGAGGTACAAAACAAATGTGATCTTTTAAAGTTTTTGATAAATCGCGTTCATTTGTTAATCCATTCAAGATATGTAGTGAGAAACTGCTAGGTGTCCGGCTCTGTAGGCACAGAAGATACAGCAATACACAAGCCCCACCTGGGTCCTTTTCTCTTAAAGCTTGTATAATAGTGGGGGAGACACAAAATAAAGCAAGCAAACCAAAAGTAAGTCTATAATGTCAAATAGTATTAAGTGCTGTGTAAAAAAAAATCCGCCAGAGCCAGGGATAGAAAAATATGTGTAAAGTGTGGTTGGGTGGTGATGGGGACAGGCTCTTTCTGGCCAGAATGAAGTGAGGGAATGAGAGCCAGCCATGAAGGGAAGAGCATTCCTGGAGGGGAATAGCAGATGCAAATATTCCATGTCAGCACATCCGATGCCCATGTAGAACAGCGAGGAGCCAGTGGGGTTAGAATGGAGAGAGTAAGGGCAGAGAGGCACAGGATGGGTCATAAGGTGGACAGAGTTCTGACCACACAGAGGCTTGGAGGCTCCTAGGGACTTTGCATGGAATGCATGGCTTGCAAGTGCAAAGATGACCCATTTGAGGCTTTAATCAGGGACAGAACCTGGTCTGAGGAATGTTTCACCAGGAGAATGCTAGATGCTACTCAGAAACTGAATGCAGGGGGACATGGAAAATTGTTAGGGAACTCAAATGCTAATCCAGGCAAGGTGGTGACTTTAGCTAAGATAGTAATAATGGAGGTGGTGGGAAGAAGTTAGATTTCAGATAAATTTAGAAAGCAGAGCTGATAGCATTTGGCATTTACTTTTGTGAAGTTATAAATTTGTTACAAAGCAAATTAGAATCAGGCTAATCCCACGACTAATCATAACACTGACAACATACATATACATATGCATAAACCCACACACACACACACACACACACACACACACACACACACACACCTACTACATCCAGATATAGCTAATGAAACAACATACATGAAGCCCTTAGTTCAATCTGATCTGGGGCATTAGATACTACTACAAATGCTAGGGCAGTCTGTAACTTGGGATTCATCTCATAATTGCTCTATATGAGCCAGCTCTGGCTGCATCTACCTAGTTCACAAGTCTACAACTATAGTTTGCCAACATTCCCTTTACAAATGCATTGCCCCGTCTTAGCCTGAATATAATTGTGGTGATGGGGAGTTACTTTTACCCATCTGCCATCATAAAACCCCGTTTTGTTTTGTTTTTCACCCACTGAGAGAGGCTGGGCTGCCCCAAGCTTCACTCCAGAGATGTAATGCAAAGAAGACGGGCTTGGAGTTTGCATCTTGATTTTGCTGCTTATGGGCTGAGTAATGTCACTGACCTCTGTGAATCTTAGTTTCCTCATTTGTGAAATGCAGAAATGTTGAAAAATTGAAGAAATGCAACAGATATTTTTTCTCATTCTGCCTCTTGTGCTTCAGGATGTCATTCACAGTCTTGTCCAAAAAAAGTATGGCATCAAGGTAATACTAGTAAAGCCACCAACTGGATGTCTATGACATATTCAACAGTCACAGCCTTGTCTAAGGTCAGAATCTGCCTCTGCTCTAAAGACTGCTAGTTTGGATCAATTCCTATCAGCAATGGCATCACTGGGACCACTTGCTGTCCCTGAAACAGGGTCCCAAGATGGCTTCCAGTCTTGAGTTTTCATTAAAACCTTTGGCATTCTTGAAGATAATAATACTATCCACAGGGCAGTCCACAAATAGAGATGATAATAATGTCTCAGAAAGGAGGCATCAAACCAAGTCTGTTTTGGAAAGTCTGTCTCTTTACAAAGCTCCTTTAATCACTGAGGGGCTAAGGTCACTTGAATTTCATTTGTTTTTAAGTAGTGTTTTAGGATAAAGGCTAAAATTGCTCCGACGGAGGGAGGGAAAGAGAGGGCAGACAAGAGCAAAGGGTTGAGAGCCGAACAATGTGTCAATACACACAATGGAAATCATCAACAGACACTGAGGGCAAATTACTTTCAGATACAGAAATTATACCCCAATAAAAGAGAGTGATAGAGGCTTACACAGCTGTGGTTATTAGGAGAACATAATGGTGTTTGTTCAAAGCAAATAATGGACTAGCATCAGGCTCAATATGACAGGCTTTCAGACCTTACCGACAATGGAAAAAGGACAAGTACCCAATAGGGCAATAAAATAATCAGGGAAAAAGAATAAAGATTGAGCCCTGGGTTGATGTGGAGAATTGGGAACGATGTGAGGAGGGTTTTAAGGAGGCTGCTTTTTTAGCCTAGAAGGTTAATTCTAAGTATCTAACAGGTTAATACACAATTTTCAGACAACTTTACAACCCATGCATAATTAGACTGATGTTTGTGAATTACTTGCTTTGCTCCTAATTGAAATTTGGAATTAGAACTATGCAATAATTGGTGTTAGAAGGGAGACGGAATATGCAAAAAAGTTGGTCATTTGTCCTCTAGAAGGAGACATCTATGTGCCTCAGTCAAAAATTAAGTAACTTAATATATTCTGTCCAAGTAGTTTGTTATAAATTATAATTCAGGTAAAATATATGAATGGAAATGGTGGTAAATAATGGATTAGAGTGAGTTTGTTTCTTCCTTTGACATCATCTTTTAATACAGTGTCTCAATCAAAACTTGGTTGTCTCTTCTCAAGAAATGTTTCTCAGACAAATTTTAGCTGAGCAATAGCATTTGGTTTTGGTAAATATAACCTTTGACTTTGTAAAATAGAAGATCACCACCTTTATCACTTCTTGTCTCACCATGAAATAGGTTCTGGAATGCTACTTGTTGAAAGTATCAATGGGAGTAGTAATTGCAACAATGACGTAAAATTGAATGCAGGCTAAATATTCCTTATCCAAAATGCCTGGCACCAGAACTGTTTCAAATTTGGGAATTCTTTTTATTTTGGAATATTTGCACACATGTAATGAGGTATCTTGGGAATGGGACCTAAATCTAAATTTAAATTTATTTTTGTTTTACATACACATTATATACATATCCTGAAGGTAATTTTATGCAATATGTTTTAAAATTTCTTTTCTTAAGCTTAGTGGCAAGAATGCAATATTTTAAATAATTTTATGCATGAAACAAAGTTTTGACTGAGTTTTGGCAGCAACCCATTACATAAGGTCAGGTGTAGAATTTTCCACTTGTGATGTCATGTGGGTGCTCACATTTCAGATTTGGGGGCATTTTGGACTTCAGATTTTTGGATTAAGTATGCTCAACCTGTATTGTCATACAGTGATTATTATATCATTATTTTATAAAATTGTAGCAAAAGGCTGAATTTATGGCTATTGTTAAAAAAAAATTGGCATTATCAGCCAAACACTAATTCAAAGAGTGCTATAAGCCATTAACCATAATCCTCGGGCTATCTTTTCTGTGAACTATATTTTAGGCCTCTGACACAGTTAAAAATGTCTTCTTTCTACTGAGCCTGAAAGCTCACTGGTAACGGAGGAGTTAATTAAGAGTTTGCAAAACTTAAAGGCTTCACAGTCCCATTTGTTTCTTTGTGTTCAACAGAAAGCAGCCTTGAGAAAGTTTGACTGACATTTATGATAATTACATTTGGAGATTAAAATAATTTAGGGTTTTGAAAGGTTTAAAATTTATACACCATATTGGGCCTCACATGATTATGGCTTCCTTCATATCATTTTTGTCTGGTGTTGAAATTCATTTGATGCGAATGTAATAGTCATTTTAATGGATATTGTTAATTCCTTGTTTTCAGCATAATAGATAAAGGGGAATTTAATTAAATTTATTGTGTGAGCACTTATCAGGGGTAAAAAGGTTCACAGAATTATTATTTTCCTGGCATGACATGTAAAGAACATTGTAAAAGACACAGAACATGAGCAATATCAGAGTGTGGCTGGCATTAAAGTCACACTAGTTTTACCTCCCCTGTAGATGATGTGCCAGGCTTCAAACCAACACTAAAATGTGGTGCCTTGAAACTATAATTTCCATAAGGGATCAGCATGATGTAACAACATTGCTTTCTCTCTTCTTCCAACTCGATGAGACTTTTGAAGGTCAGAATTCAAGTTTCCCTAAAAGTCTTATCAGAGAACCAAATCATAGGTCCCAAAAATTCAGCGAGATATGACAAGAGCTTTTGTCACAGTAGCAGCTCCACTTCTTGTGCCAGCTCAGAAAACTGGAAGAACAACCTCTCCCTGGAGGGTTGGGGACACTCCTGGTTATAATCCCGGATGACTAAAGGGCTCCAAAAGTCACTGGCCCAGTTACAAAGAAGCTCTGACCTCATTCATGGAAGGTAGCTTTCTGGGAAGGAAAGGTACAACAAGAACCGCTGAGATGCTGAATTTATTTTGGTAGAAGAGAAAAGCCTGAATTATTTATTCTATAGAATTTTTACAACATATTGACTGATCATCTCTCCTTGGGTCATTAAGCCCCTAAACTCTGTCCTGAGTTTGCTATTCACAAACCTTTGTCATAAATTCTTCAGAGTGTTAGACTACATTCAAACACCATAATCATTAAATGTAAAAATATACTGGAAGCTTCCACTGAGAAAAAAACTAGTTACAAAACCTTTCAACCAGTTTAACAGCAAACAAACTCTATCATAAATAAACCCACTAAACTACTATCCAACCTTTAAAACTTTAAGTTACAATGCTAAAATTAAATAATACAATAGGTATATTTATAAATACACACATGGAAGATAGGCTAACAGTTTTCCCTGAATAAAGAAATTATATGTGATTTTATTTTCTTTTTCATATGACTATTGATATGATTTGACTGTGTCCCCACCCAAATCTCTTCTTGAAATGTAGCTCCCATAATCCCCACGCGTCATGGGAAAGGCCCAGTGGAAGGTAATTAAATCACCGGGGTGGGTTTTTTCCCATGCTGTTTTCATGATAGTGAATAAGAGAGGTGAGCCTTGCAGGTCATAATAAAGAGTATAAGCTTTTTAGGCTAGGCATGGTGGCTCATGCTCCCAGCACTTTGGGAGGCTGAGGCAGGTGGATCAACTGAGGTCTGGAGTTCAAGACCATCCTGACCAACATGAAGAAACCCCGTCTCTACTAAAAATACAAAAAATTAGTTGGGTGTGGTGGTGCACACCTGTAATCCCAGGTACTCGGGAGGCTGAGTCAGGAGAATCACTTGAACCCTGGAGGCGGAGGTTGCAGTGAGCTGAGATGGCACCATTACACTCCAGCCTGCAACAAGAGTGAAACTCTTGTCTCAAGAAAAAAGAACTTTTTAGTCTTCATCCCATAACAGTGACAGTAAGTAAGTCTCACGAGACACAAGATCTGATGGTTTTATAAAGGGGAGTTTCCCTGCACATGCTGTCTTGCCTGACGTCATGTAGCACATGCCTTTGCTCCTCCTTCACCTTCCACCATGATTGTGAGGTCTCCCAGCCATGTGGAACTGTGAGTCCATTAAACCTCTTTTTCTTTATAAATTACCCAGTCTCAGGTATTTCTTCATAGCAGTATGAAAATGGACTAATGCCACTATCTTACAATGATAATGAGTATGCATTACTTTTAAAACATGCAAAATGCCTTGAAAGAATTGAAAACAGAGAGAAAATACAAAGGTTTCTCTCTGTTTCTGTCTCTCTCCCCCTCCTGTGTGTACGTGTGTGTATGGTATGTGTGTTTGTGTGTATCACTTTTCCCAGACCAAATCCATTTTCTTCCACACTCAGAACTTACTCTAACAGACTCCCTAAGTGTCAAAAGAAGTTGTTGTGAAAAGCAATGTGTAAAATGTAACAATATCACACCCCCTAACTTCGCCAAATTCAAGGGTGGGAGTAGTTTTAATATGCATCCTTTGGGGAGAAAAAGGGACATCACTCACCTCTCTTTGACCCTTCCAATCTGAACTCCATAATATTGCTCTTGCTTTCATAATTAAAAATTTCAAGAGTACTTCTTGCCTCAACCACCTTACCACACATTTCTCAATCTTTATCATGTGGCTTCTAATTCCCACACACTAATTTTTAAAACTTTAGAAAGTCGCGATGACTTCCGAAATACCCAATTAAAATGATTCTTCCTCACTCCTCCTCTCTTTTGATCCTTCTGCTATATTTGACATATTTCGCCTCTTCCTCTTTCTCTAGAAACCAAAGGCAAACTGATTTTATTACTCTGCACTCTTGTCCTTCTCTAATTCCAATGACTATTTTTTGTTTTTATCGCCTGTTCTCATTTTTTTCCTGGCTCTGCTTTCTTTTCCCATTCCCCATGTGAAAGCCATTTTCAAGCCTGTTTCCAATCTTCATGCCACTTGATTTCAGCATGAATTAAGAACTTGCTACACATTTGGCATGAAGCTGGGCACTGAGCATACGAAGATGACTATGCTGTGCAGAAGTATGCAGACTCATGGAAGAAAATTTTAAACATTTTAAATGGGGTAAAATAGAACAATCAAGTGTTATAATGCCAGGATATCAGTACAAATAAAAAAACACAGCAGTGTACAAAGGAGAAAGTACCAGATTCTATTTGAAGTGACGTCCAGAATAACCACCCCTAGGAAGAGGTGAGTCTTGCAGGTCATAACAAAGAGTATAAACATTTTAGACTTCATTCCATGGACAAAAGGAAGCTGAGGAATTTTACGTGAAGAAACGAAACAGATTTGTATTTTAGAAAACAATTATTGAAAGCAGTGAAAGAAATGGAAGAAAAGGATATCACCTAGAGAAGAGGAGACTTATTGGGACATGCTTGTTGTTGATGTTGATGAGTTGAATGGCCCTGAAATAATGCAGCATCCATGAGAATGAAAAAGAGGAGGTGAATGAAGGAGGCAGAGAAGAGTGAGTATTAGAGAGATAAAAATCTATAAGATTTAATGCTGTTTCCATAGGGGAGGAAAGGAGACAGAGGAGATGGAATTCAAGATGACTCCTAGGATTCAGACTTAGGCTTCTAAATGAATCATGCTGATTACAAATGTTACAGAAAAGCCATGTAGAAAGAGGTATATGTTGGTGGGGAGACAGTGGGTTGAATTTTAAACATGTTGAAGTTGGGATCTCTCAGGAAATCCTAGGAAGTGTTGACTAAGAGGATCAGAAGCTTATGTTCTGAACAGGAAACATAGATTTAACACTCATAAGTATAAAAGAGACAGTCTAATCATATGATTATGTAAGGAAAATAGGTGAGACACTCCAGGAGAATTAATGCAATAAGGGGAAAATTACATCAAGAAAGCATCCAGGAACTATCAGCACTTAAGTGGTGAAAAGAAGAAGAAAAGTCAGCAAATGAAAGAAATGATTACCAGTTCTATAAGCCTGCCTGCAATGGTGATCAAATTTCCTGTTTTCCTTCTTGCTACAACTAAAGAAAGGTCCCCCTAGAATCTTCTGCCCTCTTAAGCAAACTTACAAATAACTCCAAAATCTGGATCACTCATTCAGCCTGCCTTCTAAACTCTTTAATAAGATCCTCCAAAATCTGACTCAAATCTATTTTGTTCAGACTTTTCTACTGGAGCGCTCTTACATAGCCTCTGAGTTTTAGCCTGTCAAAATGACTCTTTCTTTCAATTTTGCATTTACTATTGCACATCTCTGCTTTTATCCATGCTGTTCCCTCATCCTGGTATTCCCTTATCCCTCACACTCATTAAATAATTAGAAGACATTGAAGGGATGTTATGCAGCAGAGTTGCATAAAACATTTTTAAAAATTAGAAAAGATAATTGAATAAAATCACCCATTTCATATATTGTAGGAAAAAAGACTGAACACTGGGTCTGATGCCTAACTTTGCCGAAAATTTGTTGGCTCAATCCAGACCTATTAGTACAAGATAAAAGACATAGCCACCCTGGCAGCCTTGGGTGGTCTCAGCTCAGATTCTAGTGCTCTTTATTCAAATTCAAAAACTTACTTGAAAATCTCTTGAAGAATAGAAACTTTTTTGCCATATAAAATCCTGGAATACTAGGCTATCTTTCAAGTATGGGGGGCCTTTTATATCAGCCTTTAGCAAAATTAAACTTGTCTGCCTTTCAACTTCCCATAGAATAATTGTGGTTCAACAAGATGTTTGGGATGAGCTGCTGCTAAAATCAGGCCCCTTGCCGTTGTAACTTACTAGAAATGCATTAGCAAACAAAGACAATATAAGGTGGGGAGTCTGACTGTCTAGATTTCAAGTCTGGCTCCACTATTTATTAGTTGTATAACTCTGGGCTAGGCATTCTAAGCCTATTTCCTCATCTGTAAGATAGGGATGGTAGGAAGAATAATACTTAACTCATAGGGTTGTGTAAGGATGAAATGAGCTAATACATTTAAAAATCATAGGATTGTATAAGGATGAAATGAGCTAACATACATAAAGCATTTGCAACAGTACCTAACACAGAATAAATGCTATATAAGTGATATCTGTTATTGTTAATAGTTATGAAGGCATTTGTAATTTGGGGTGTTTCTTAGAAAAAAATGCATATATCCACCTGTAACCATTGTTTATAAATAGACTGGCCTTTTAGGTGAAGAGATCAAAGCAAAGAGACATGCTCTTTCACATCTCTACTGAAATATGCAATGCTCATGCTTGCCAAATGTTTCATTATCATTTCTATGCTTCTGTACCCACATGAGACACAGGAAAACCCAGGCAAGTGGATTGTGTTTCCATCCAGAATCTGGTGGTCTGGTGGAAGGTACATCGTCCTCAAAGTGCTACCTCTGAAAATGCAGTGGCTGGCAGGATCTGAAAGCCACTTTTCATCCTTCTAGGATGATTTCTAGTGCTTATCCAATCAAGAGTAATGAATAAGGAACAGAAATAAACCCTAGAGACGAAGTCAGATTTAATACTTTCTTATAGTGACAACTTCTCATAGAATACCAGTCTGGACACTTTAGCTGAATATTATTACAAATGGCTTCCACATCTGAATCCTGCAAGAGTGCATGCTGTGTTGATAGAGGGAGGGTGTCTCTGATTTTAATATATATTGAATAAAAGAAAGGCTCTGAATCCATGGGTTATTTAAATGGAATGAATTCCTCTGGTTTATTGCTACCATGTTTTGCCACATGTTGAAGTCGAGTCCAGGTGTCCAAGTTGATCTAAGGAGAGGAGACCTTGAAGATGTCTACAAAACTAGGACAAAAGTGTACAGAAAAGGAGAAAAGTGGATACCATCAAGCTAATCTTAATTGTAAGAGATGTGACCAGGAAGGCATGGCAAAATATTATGAGGAGCTAAACAGAAACACACAATGTTCATTTATCACAGTTGAAAAATGACTTAAAAAGCAACAGAGAGGGAAAGATGCTGAAAGAGAAGGAAGAGGCAATTCCCTGTTCCACCTGGCCCCCATTGTCTCTGTGAGGCAAGGGGGGGTTTAGAGACCAATGGATTTGAAGTCAAGGTCATTCAGCTGGTAACTTGGAAATCTGAACTACAGCTCTCCAACTCCAACTTCCCATTTAGAAGGTGGGTATGGAAGACAGAGTTGCAGCTATCTTGGGATTGTATAAATACATAAATTCTAGTTCATGTTACGTAAGTAATCCAGTGATAGGTACATATTTCTACATATTTAAAATATTTTCTAATTAAACAAACAGTGTTTTGCTGGGACTGAAACACTATTACATAAAATGCACCCATCAGTTACATTTCACAATTCCAAGAATAGTAACATAGGAGGAAAAACGTCTGATATACAATCGAAAAGCTCAGTGTTGTGGAATGCCTCAAACAGCATAACAATGAGCAGAGAGATACCTAGAATTTTTATGTTTTCTTAAAATTTGTTTTTATAAATTAGTGTTTGGGTTTTGTTAGAGACGCATATCTTTGACTAATTTTCCCCTGTTGTTTTTATGTTAGGCAGCTTCCTACAAACATTTCAAAGGGATGAATGAGTTTCCTTCATGCTTTATTTGAAAATCTGATACAAGTTATGGACAAAACAATTGAGCTTAAAAAAAGTCATAGGAATATGCACATTGTAATATCTAGTCCAAACTAGAAACAGGTTGAAGAAGCTGAGCTGAAAAATGCCCCAAAATTCAATTCCCTTTATGATTCATTTGTTTAAGTCAAAAAGCATTTTTAAAATTCACCAATCAAAATCTTAATATTTTTATTACTTATTTAGACCACAAACAATGTTTATTATTTGGAAACATATAAAACACAAACAATGTTTTATTATTTGGAAAAATTTAAGGAAAAAATTAAAATCTTCAATAATATTTCCACCTAGGTAATCATAGTTAACCTTTTGACATGTGTGCTCATTATATTTTTTATAAATATATTTATGTAAACATAAATAAAATTGGAATTACAATATCCACATTGTTTTGTAAATTAGCCTTCCATTTTATTGTCTTAAACACTTGTCCAAATTACTACTCTTCTAAAAGATGAACTTTAATGGCTGCATAGAACCTCGTCATAACTATAATCTAAATTATTCAATCAATAACTCATTGTTGGTCATTTAAATTGTTTGCAATTACAGTGATGTTGAAATAAGCATCCTTGACATAATTTTGAGAATGTATCAGATTATTTTTTAGACTGAGCACATATAAGGAGAATTATTAAAGGATATAAACTTTGTCAAGACATGTAATATACATTGCTAACCTTTGCCAATTTGCCTTCCTGCTAACAGTATACAATAAGCCTATGCTGACTAAGAAACAAAATGTAAACCCTTAGGTATGCTAAATAACAATTTCTGCTCTGACTAGAACCAAATAAGAAGAGAGTAAAAAGAATAAAGTAGTAATAATTAAATAAAGAAAGCATAGATTTTCTTAAATTAGTGAGCATATTAAATGGTTATATTCACACGTAGGTTCAGCAGGTTCATTCTAATACTCCTTAAACTTTTTTTTTAATGTCACTCTTTTAAAAAGTGGTATAGAATGGCTGGGTACAGTGGCTCATGACTATAATCCCAGCAGTTTGGGAGGCCAAGGTAGGTGCATCACTTGTGGTTAGGAGTTCAAGACCAGCCTGGCCAACATGATGAAATTCCATCTCTACTAAAAATACAAAAATTAGCTGGGCATGGTGGTGTGTGCCTGTATTCCCAGCTACTCAGGAGGCTGAGGCAGGAGAATCGTGTGAACTCAGGAGGTGAAGGTTGCAGTGAACCGAGATTGCACCACTGCACTCCAGCCTCAGTGACAGAGTGAGATTCTATCTCAAAAAAATAAATTAAAATCAAAAAATATTTGTTTAAATGATATAAGATAACTAGGATGGGCTGTGGAGTGAGAGAGAAGTGGGTTCAAGTCCTAGTTCTCCAATTTGAAACCGTGGGTGAGTTACTTAAACTCTATGATGTTAAACTCATTCATACGTAAAATGACAAAAAGCACACTTCTCAAAATTTTGGGGAAGCCTACCTGAGATGTTGAATGAATGTTGCATATCACCCTGCTTGATTCTTTGCAGGTCTTCACTCCTAGCAAATCTTCCATCTACCTTAAACATGTTCTATGTATGTTATTTTGAAAAACACAATGGGAATATGCTGGCAAATTGTTGAAATGAATTCAAAACCTGTTGTGTCCATTCTTCTATTGTTAGTTGTCTTCCAGCAGGAAAGATTAAGAGATGAGCCATAAATGCTGACAAAAATATTTAGGAAAAAATTTCATTTGATCAATGTTTTAAAAACTGACATCACCAATTCTAACTGAGAAAAGGCAAGATCTGCTCAGCAAATACCAACTGTGTTGGCCAAACCCTTGTTCTTCTTCCTCCATTACATCTCTGTGATAACCAAGATCATATTTTTCTCCAAGGATCCACCCTCTAAAACAGTAATTTTTAGTTTCTTTGTCCTCATTGCTTTTCTATATTTTCTCAGATCTCCTCTGATGATTAATCTTTCTCATAAAGCCCATGCACCCTAATTTCTTGCCTTCTGTTCCATTTTGTGATCTAAATTCCATCAGGCAGTAGGCGTGGGGGGCCAAAAAGCTTATAATGAGATATACTGAAGGATAAAGTGGTAGAGACTTTTCTAATACACTGATAAATAGCAAATATAATTGACTCAAACATACGAACAAAAGAAAGCCATGAGAACTAAAAATGTGTGGGCATTGAAATATGTCATAAACAGAGGGGATTAACCTAATGAGTCATAGTACCATGCCGTCTGAATATTAGAATATGATGGAGAGAAGAAAATAGCTGAATTTCTACTTTTTGCTCCAGAAACTTCATTATTTTCATTGTGGATAAATTAGGCTTTAATATTTTTTAAATCCTAACACAATGTGTTGCCTCATGCCGTCTTGTCAGCATTTAACGTTCACTGCACAGTTATCCTTGGGAATCAACATCTCATTCAAGAAAACTACAAACTGATGAAATGTTCAACTTGGCCACTGCAATGGCACAAACATGAGTCCATTTCAAGGGTGAATACTGAGTTCTTTGTCCTTTAGGTGTACATAAAATTAAGTGATTGTTGTAAAAGAAATGTATTAGGTTGTCAATCTTGAGGAAGCTTGCCATGGTACAATAATAAAGAAAAAAAATAAGGTAAGAGATTTATTCTGTATAATTATTAGAAAATAGGGGCAGCTCACATATCATTTTTCCCAATAAAGTCCATTTTCAGTTTATAACATAAAGCAGATCATACCCTTGCCAGACCTCAAGAAAGTTTTAAAGGTAAAGGTAAAGAACATACTACATCCCTGAGCCCAATGTTGTGACTCTGTGCTACCAACACAAACAGATGACCTGAAATAAAAATCTGCTGGTCTCATATTTGAATGTCTGTTTTTTGTTTTTTAAATACTAACCATAATTTAGTGCTAGAAGTTATTCAAAGACAATAATTTATACAAATTATTAAAGTCAAGATAATATTCACTAAGGTCACCTCTCCCAAACATTTAAACTTGAATAGAAAACACAATCTTATATCTGTGTACAGCAGACACTGTTGGTGGCCTAATAGCCAACGCCATCTTTTGTGCTAAGAGAATCTCGATTTTATTCTTATCTAGGAGAAGAAGTGTTTTCAGAGAGGGCAGGAACTTCTCTAGACTGATCATTGTTCTAAATTAATCATGATCATTCCAGTTCTTTTAGTCACTGATTATTTGGGAGTCATCATCTGAGTTAGTTCTAGCCAATGAGACATAAGAATTAAGCTCTGAGATAGTGCTTCTGAAAAATGTTTCCTGTCCTCATTAAAAAAAAAGATATAAAAAGAGACACTCCCATCCTGTATTTGGATGCTATTGAGGGAGAACAAGTTGCAAACGCTGACTTTTAATCATGAAAGAGACCTGAGGACAAAAGTCATGAAGCCAAGTATACACAATGAAAAAGCAAAACCATAGGGTGATGAAGACTTCCTCATAATACTGAATGAATCTCGTAATTTCCCACCTTCATATTTCTTGTTTAGTGATATAATACTTTTTTTTTTCATTCTTTTGTTTAAGCTACTTATAATTAAATATTATGTTACTTGTAGCTGAGGTAATCATAAATATTACAACTGGTTAGACATCAGATTCATTTCCAGGAAGGGACAGAGACTACATACCTACTTAGGCTCTAAATTAATCCCTTTCTTTGTCACTGTGCCTTTGTTCATTATGATCTTTCTATCTGGAACACCCTATCTCTCTTTCTCCACTGAATTATTGGCCCAACATTTTCTTCTTCTGTAATGCTGTTCTATATTTCCCTGGTAGAATGAGTTGCTGCATTATATGTGTTCATGTATAATTTAGCCACTGTCACTATTACTGCTCTTATCACAATTAACTAAGCACTGCACATGCATTCTGTGCCAGACATTGTGCTAAATGCTTTACATGCTTTACATGAATGATGTATTGTGGTAGATTGTATTATTTGTTCATGTATATTTATTTTTTTCTCACCTGTGCCAAGCTCCTAGAAAGCTGAGTATTCTTCCCTATCCATTGATTTTTGGGCTTGGCGGTATGCCTTGATTTGGCTAACGAAATCTGAGTAGATTAGATGCACCTTCTGTCTGACAGAAACTTTCAACACCCTTATATAGTCTGGCTCATCTCTTTTAGTCCTCTCTTCACCATGGGAACAGGATGCCCCAACCTGTTCCTTTAATATGACTTCCAGAATGAGCAGAAACATGGAACCCAGCAGAGCCTAATCAAGTAGAACAAAACTGCATATAATATTTGGCCTTTGTGTATAAGTGCAAGAAATACAAATTAGCTTTAATAAGCCACTGAGATAATAAGCATAAACTAATATGTCATGTAATATAAATCTCACAACTGTATGAAGCATTTATTGTTATTACCCATTTAACAATGGAGGAAACCAATTCCAGTTACAGGACTTAGATTTTTCCCATTCATAAAATGGATATCCATTTCTCTCCCACTACACATAACTCTTTAAGGATAAGGGCCACATACTTTTTGTCTTTCTTTTCCCGACCCATAACACATTGTCTGCTTGATGAATTATGTTGTTGGAAAGAAGAGTCTCTAGAGCACATCTATATTACTAACATATCTTCATGACCTATATCTTACATATCCTGATACCAATAGTTTGGATAATTCAGTTTTTCTTCCTCAATGCCCTTTTGAATACAAAATGAATCCCTTGTGTAATACTTTGTAAGCATAGGTTTGTGAGAAATTGAACAAAATGAGACCCTTTGTGAATTGTTTTTAAACATTAACAATCTCTTTAATTTAGTGAAATCTGGTTTGAAAAGAGGCCTGATATTTTAGAAGTTGAATTCACAAAGCTTAATGATTAATTGGATATAGATGGGGAAGGCGGAATTAAAAATGTATACGGGATGTATTAGTCAGGGTTTTCCAGAGAAACAAAAGAACCAATGAGAGAGAGAGAGATTATGAGGAACTGGCTTACACAATTGTGAAAGCTGAAAAGTTCCAATGTCTGTAGTTGGCAAGCTAGAGACCCAGGAGAGCTGATGTGTAGTTCTGGTCCAAGTCCAAAGGCCTGAGAACCAGGAGAGCAGATGGTGTAAGGTTCAGTTTGAAAGCCAGCAGGCTCAAGAACCAAGAAGAGCCAACGTTTCAGTGTAAGTCTAAAGGCCAGAGAAGAGCACTGTCCCAGCTGAAGCAGTCAGGAAGAAGACATTTCCTCTTACTCAGTCTTTTTATTCCATTCAGGTCTTCAAATGATTAGATGAGGCCCATCTGCATTATAGAGGGCAATCTGTTTTATTTAGTATCAATTCAAATGTTAATCTCATGCAGATATACCCTTCTAGACACACCCAGAATAATGTCTGATACATGTCTAGGCCCCATGCCTCAAGCTGACCCATGAAATTAACCTTCACAGAGGGTTCTTTCATTTAACAAATATGCACTCGATGTGTCAAATGCCAGCTCTATGCTTTAAATAAATCTTTGTTTCAACATCCCTGAAGAAATTAAATTTTCATCCTTCATCAAAAAATTTAAAATTTATCTTAGAAATTACACTTTCCTACTGAATCATTTTTACAAATGAGAAAAATAAGGCTCTAAGCAGCATACTTTTATTGGGAAAGTAGAGGTGAGACTAGAACCAAGGTCAAGAACAGATGTTCCTTCTATCACACTGCACAGTTTCACAACTCATTCTAAGTATTTGATTGTAAATCCCAGTCTCAGAAGAAAAAAGAAATTAATAGATACACATACATACATAAGCCTTGTGGGGTGTTTATCTTGTTATAGATACATACACATAAGCATTTCTGAACATAGGGAGAGATAAAAGCTTTATTATAGCTTCTAAGCAATAGTAAAACACATTTTAGATATAAAAGACAAGATTTCTATAGATAAAAATACATCCTTTCTAGTTTTTGATCCATTAGAGAGAAATATAATAAAACACCCAGTTTCTTTTCTTGAATGAAGCATTTCAGAAGTTTAATTTTTCTTGCTAACATCCAAGTAACCTAATGATGTTCATCTAAAAATGAGGGCAAAAAGTATTAAGTTCATCAGCATATAAATGACTTTTCTAGGATCTGAAGATGGATCACAGCAAAAGACATCCACAGTTTCAAATGTTATTTCATACCAAGAAAAAAAAGGCAAGTTTTTCACACTATCATTATAGACTATTTCACTGAACTGTTCTTGATATTATCATATTCTGTTTTATAATATTACCCCAGATAAACTAAATATAAAATAATGTATATAATTCGATATTCCTCAGAATCACATTTTTTCTCTCATTGTTTCCCTAAACAATCCAGTTAGAAACAAAACATCCTTGATAATTGATCTACATTAATTGAACACAAGTGGTACCAGCTCAGAGTGAATTTGAAAATGGCTGCCATCTTGTTTCTCTTCCACTGGAAATCCAGCACAATCATGAGAGAAATCGTACTAGAGATAAATGTCAGTAAATGCTAATATAATTTTATATGCTCTAATTTTAAGGTGTAGAGAGTTCCAAATTATCATTTTATCTTAGGCACTGTTAATAAAAAATATATTGCCAGTCAAAATTTTCTCTTATAAATTGACCACAGGTCAACTGTTTATTTATGCATTCATCTAATTCTTTAACAAACATCTATTGGTAGGCCAAGAAGGGTCAGATGCTGAATTTGGTACTATTAATAGCAGATAGTTCAGAAGCTGAACTCACCAAACCTAATGACTCATATGTGTAGAGAAGGAGAAATTACATGAATAAGCTATAGCTCCTACCTTATAATAGGGTAGTGTGTGAGGTCTAAGCAAACAATAGACTTCAAATATATTCTAATAATATATGGAAGTAAGGTGAGAATACAACTATCAGCCTGATGAAGATTCAGATGACTACTCAAAAGTGATGATATTTGAAGCTTATCTTTACCCAGCAGTGAAGAAAGATGAAGCTGTTACTGAGAGTATGAAAAAAAAAAAAAAAGGTATAGGGGTATAAAATAACAACATAGTTTTTGTCTTAAAACGATAGTTTTAAACAGTAATGTTCAGAAAGAAAATAGTGTGTAGGGGTATGAAAGACAGAGCTGGAAAAGTAGGCTGGGACTAATCCATATGCTGTGTGGATACATTTAAGTATATTTATTCAGCAATGAGGTTAACACTGAAAGATTTACATTGCAGTGTGATAAAACCAATTATGAGTTCTAAAAATTGGTAGAAGGAGGAATTAAAGAGATCTGAGGCAATGATAATAGGCAAATATTATAATAATCTAGGAGACCATGATGAGCAACTGAAGTAAACAATGGAAATGAAGGGCTGGACCCAGAAGTACAGCTGATTCTCATTACTTGCAAGGTCCATATTTGTACATTTTCTTACTCAGTAAAATTTATTGTTAACCCCCAAAATGAACACTCATGGCCACTTTTGCAGTCATTTGCAGACACGAACAGAGTGGTGAAAAATTTGAGTTGCCAAATATGTACATTCCAAGCTGAGGAGAGGAGTTTATGAGGTTCATCTTCTGTAGTTATCTGGAAGTTTTAGGTAAAATGAATGTATTCCTTTATCAATGCCATCTAGAAAATTGAATTTAAATTATTATTTATATTAAAAATTTTAATGGTAAAGTATTAAAATTTTTTAATATAAATAATAATTTAAATTCAATTTT
>PVKP010012045.1:40486-59649 GCA_004027715.1 Plecturocebus donacophilus
ACATGGACACAGGGAGGGGAGCACTACACACTGGGGTCTGTTGGGGGGAAATAGGGGAGGGACAGTGCGGGGTGGGGAGTTGGGGAGAGATAGCATGGGGAGAAATGTCAGATATAGGTGAAGGGGAGGAAGGCAACAAATCACACCGCCACGTGTGTACCTATGCAACAATACTGCATGTTCTTCACATGTACCCCCAAACCTAAAATGCAATAAAAAATAAAATTTTTTAAATATTTTAATTGCTATAAATAAAGCTTAAATTATTTATTTCATTCATTCAACAAATTTTACTGGGCACAGGCCATGTGTAAGGCATTATTCTATATGCTGGAGATATAGCAATGAACAATACAGACCCTAATTGCTATCGCCATAGAGATTATATTCTAGCATGCAATGTCTCCCAAGAAAGGGAAATGGCATTATCCAAATAAATATAAGTGAGTAGATGATACATGAAAGTTAACAGACAATTCTGACAATTAACAGAATGAAATATAAAATAAAGAGGGGGTTCTCCCAAAACCATGGTAGAGATAAGAACAGAGTTTCCAAAAATCACAGTAAAGTATGGTGAGAATTACCTTACTAAAACAAATGAAAGTAACATGTGAGGAACACTTCTGGAAGTTTGTGGTGGATGGAATGGTAAGGAAGGTTGTATTCTACTTGCACATTTGAAAATTATACAATTTTTCGAGTGGCATATAAGCCCTTCAAAGTATCAGCTATGTAGTATATCCCTTTAGCAAACCCTAATAACCCTAGAATAGAGAGAAATCCACTCTAATTAATTACCCCAAGGGCATCCCTATATGCCTTTCAAGCATGGCTAAATAAGAAGACCCATGAAGTTTCTCATTTCAGAATCAGAGAGATTCAGTCATCCTAGAATGGTATGACCCTGGAGTTGAATTCTAGTGTGAAACATGAAAATGCATCTTCAACCTTTAACTGCATGACAGCTGAGGACAGATACAAGACTGACAGAACTGTTAATGAATTTTCTAACACGGTTGAGTACCTAGAAATATATTATTAATAATATAATGCTATTTGGCAATTATTGCAATGTACAATGATGGTAACTGATTTATAGAAATTTATAGACACATGTTATTGTCTATAGACACACAGAAACATATATGTATGTGTGTGTATATATATGATTTGATATACAATTTTGTTTGAATGCATTTAATTTTAATCCTGGGAATCTAAGAAGATCAAAGCATTATAAAACATTTTATTAGTTAATTCATAATCTGTTCATCATGAACTTTCAATAGATCAGAGAAAGGCTAAACAAAAGGAGAAATGACATATTAAGCAAATATTAATATACATGGTACTGAAAAGTTTAATTGACTAGAAAAAATAAATTTTATTGTCTTTTTTTAATAAATTTCTAAATAATCAATGCATTATGAATTATTCTTATACATTTACTGTAGCAAATTCTAAATGACCTTTAGTTCACTTTACCTACCAATTGTGTAGTATAAACTTGGAAGATATAAAACGAATTTTTTATAGCATTCAAACTTAAAACCTACATGACTTTTCTTAATTAATCTGAATTAGTAAGATTTGATGTCATTTCTATTTAGCTGCTAGCTGGCAGGGTTTAATTTTTTTCATACATACTGGATACTATTGGATGAATAATTAACTTTTGCTAGTCAGCTTCAATAATTTTACCCATTTGAGATACCAAACTATTTTGATTTTTCTTCTCTATAAAAATGGCCTATCCAAATTACTTACATCAAAAAAGTAGTGTCAAAATATTTCAAAAGCATTAAGCTAGATTTTTGACTCTGCAGAGATACCTGTTAATTAATTCATACTAGGATACTGAAATCTCAATGCTACCATTTACCTTTTGAAGTATTTGCCAGGAAAACAAAAGTCAAAGCTGGAATGAAAACCCACTGTTTTATTTATGAATAAATAATGTAAAAGAAGAATTTCTGTGTAAGTTAAAAGAATAGATAGAGTTTTAAAAAAATCTAAACATCAACCTAATCAAAAGCAGAGACAGCTAGATATTTGTGATAGAGAGAAGTGAGAAGTCATTTCAAAAATGATACGAATTAATTCGGCTAAGGTTATGGTCTGAATGTGTTTGTCCCCCCACGATTCACTTACTAAAAACCTAATGACCAAGGTGATGGTATTACCAGGTGTGGCCTTTGGGATATGATTAGGTCATGAGGGCTCTACCCATGTGAATAGAAGAGGCCTCAGAGTGGGCCCTTCTGCTTTTGCCTAGTAAGGATCCAACATGGAGGAGCCATCTATGAGGAACCAACCCTCACCAAACACCAAATCTGCTGGCACCTTAATCTTTGACTATCCAGACTCCAGAACTGTGAGCAATAAATTCTGTTGTGTATAAAGTACCTAGTCTCAGGTATTCTGTTACAGCAGCCTGAAAAGATTAAGACAGCAGCTACACACCTACCAAAATAGCTAAAATGAAAAGACAGAAAAATACCAAGGGGGTAGGCTAGTGAGGATGTGAATAAATATCCATTTGCAGGTTTTTATATGATCATAAGATTTCATCTCCTTTTGGTAAATACCAATGAGTGTAGTAGATGGATCATATGGTTAGACTATGTCTGTTTTTATAAGAAATTACTGAACTGTCTTTGAAAGTAGCTGTACCATTTTGCATTTTTACCAGCAATGAATGAGAGTTTCTGTTGCTCCACACCCTCACCAGCATTTGGTATGGCCATTGCTCTGAATTTTAGATACTCTAATATATTCGTAGTGATATCTCATTGCTATTTTAATATTCATTTCCTTGATGGCATATAATGTGGAGTATCTTTTCATATGCTTGTTTTCCACCAACCTATCTTCATTGGTGAAGTATTCGTTAAAGCCTTTGGCTCATTTTTTTAATGGGGTAGTTTGTTATTTAATTGTTGAGTTTTAAAAGTTCTTTGTACATTGTGGATAACAGTCTCTTACGGGAATGTCTTTCACAAACATTTTCTTTCAGTCTGTAGCTTGTCTCCTCATTCCTTTGAATCTATGTACTTTTCAGCGTTTGCATCACATCATTTACTTCATATTTAACTATTTACCTTTTTTATTGTGCTAAGTAAGCATAATATAAAATTTACCATTTTAATAATTTTTAAATGTATAGTTCGGTGGCATTAAGTACTTTCCCATTGTTAGGCAGCCATCACCACTAACCACCTCCAGAATGTTTTCATCATCCAAAACTGAAACTCTATGCCCATTAAACAATAACTCCCCATTCACACTTCTCCCCCAGGTCCCTGGAACCACTACTCTACCTTGTGTATCTATGAATTTGACTATTCTACCTACTTCATATAAGTGGAATTATACCATATTTGTTCTTTGTGTCTTACGTCTTTTATTTAGGATAATGTCTTCAAGGTTTATCCATGTTGTAACGTGTCAGAATTTCATTCCTCTTTTAGGCTGAATAAAGTTTCATCGTATGCCATCAGTTTTTTTTTTCCTTTGATATGGAGTCTCGCTCCGTTGCCCAGGCTGGAGTGCAGTGGCACCATGGCGGCTCACTGCAACCTCCGCCTTCCAGGTTTAAGTGATTCTCATGCCTCAGCCTCCCCAGTAGCTGGGATTACAGGCACCTGCTACCATGCTCAGTTAATTTTTCTATTTTTAGTAGAGACAGGGTTTCACCATGTTGGACAGGTAGTCTCAAATTCCTGACCTCATGATAAACCCTCTGCAGCCTCCCCTTTGGGATTACAGGGGTGAACCTCCTTGCCCGGCTGCCATCAGTTTTAAAAGTCATATAAATTGCCATTACAATAAATCTGCCAGGTCAGACATCCTTGACTAACTAACTGATAACTTGTAAAATAAGCAACCCAACATTTGTCAACAGATATACAGATGAAGAAAATGTGGTACATAGACATATACACAGTGGAATATTATTCAGCCATAAAAAGAATGAAATCCAATTTTTTGCAACAACATGGATGAAACTGGAGATCATGATGTTATGTGAAATAAGCCAGGCACAGAAAGACAAACATTGCATGTTCTCATTTACTTATGGGATCTAAAAATCAACGTAATTGAACTCATGGACATAGACAGTAGAAGGATGGTTACCGGAGGCTGGGAAGCATAGTCGGGAGTCAGGGGAGAGATCGGGACGGTTAATGGGAACAAAAAAATAGAAAGACTGAATTAGATCTACTGTTTGATAGCACAACAGGGTAACTGTAATCAATAATAACTTGATTGTACATTTTTAAATAACTTAAATTTATATAATTGGATTGTTTGTAACCCAAAGGACAAGTATTTGAGAGGATGGATACCCCATTCTCCATGATGTGCTTATATCTCACTGCATGCTTGTATCAAACATTTCATGTTCTCCATAAATATATGTACCTACTATGTACCCACAAAAATTTTAAAAAGGCCAGGCACGGTGGCTCATACCTGTAAACTCAGCACTTTGGGAGGCCAAGGTGGGCAGATAACAAGGTCAGGAGATGGAGACCATCCTGGCCAACATGGTGAAACCCTGTCTCTACTAAAAATACAAAAATTAGCTGGGCGTGATGGTGCGCACCTGTAATCCCAGCTACTTGGGAGGCTGAGGCAGGAGAAATCGCTTGAACCTGGGAGGCAGAGGTTGCAGTGAGCCAAGATCATGCCATTACACTCCAGTCTGGCAACAGAGTAAGACTTCCTCTCAAAAAATAAAAAAAGTAAAAAAATAAAAATAAATAAATACAATGAAATTGGCCAGAATCCTGGGTAAATGATGTATACCTCCATAATATTATTTAAAATAACTTGGAATAGTCCTTGCCTTCAAATGTCTCCCTTCCTTACTTCCAACATATAATTTATCCTACACAGACTATTTTTAAACCCAAATATTCCTGAAAAGGAGTAACTTATTAAGAAAAAAGTATCTTGAAGTGATTTAAATTTACTGCTTTTCTTTATAAGAGAGACCTTAAGAGGAAGGGAAAGAAAACATTTCCTCTGTTTCTACAACTTTGTATCATTTGATGCTCAAACCAGGTTTATAAAGTAGGACTGATGATTTTCCTCTTGATATGAGGAAACAGAGACAGGTTAAGCAACTGAGACCAGACAAACAACTTGCATGTGGGAAACTGGGTTTTGTTTTCAGGAATAACGCTTTTCTACTACACCGTGCTGCCTACCAGGAAGAGACATAATTTATGAAAGAAGGAAAAGAAAGGGAATATGAAAGAACAACAAACTCTATTAACTTCCTAATTTTGTCCAAAACTAGCCTAGCCTATCAGTGTAGCTGATCTCTTTCACTGGAAGTTGTTGTCAGATATGAAATGGCTGATGTAAAACATATCACAACTAACCTAATTATTTAATCTATACTGAACCGACCCTACCAAAAAATATATGGACGTACAGAGAAAAAAAAAGTAACGGAATCCCTTTGTAACTGTACAACTATTATGGGAAATGTGCCTAATTAATTCATCTGAGGAAATCCTCTGCCTCTAGCCATTATGCCCTAAGCACCTCCTCCGGATGGCCTCTTTCCTATGAACAAGAGGAAAACAATACCAGGCTTACATTTCGTAAGTCATGGCAATGTTTGAAATTCTTGCTCTTAGTAATTTATTGTGCAGGCATTTCAAAAATTCATCTTGCTGGTCACTAGGAATGATTTCCAGAGTAAGTGGAGACTAACTAACCACTACTCTGCAAGTACTAGAAGATTCTCCTTGAGTTTTCTTTCCCCAGGTGAAATAATTCTTTCATCCTATCTCCTAAAATAACCAGAATTTTCTTAGCATTTAGTAAGAAATGTCAGAAAGCAACAATTCATCTGAAACTATTTAGTAGCAGCTCTGATTCATAATGGTCAAAGAGATTTGCCAATATCAAATATAAACATAAAACTGTTTTTATTAGTTTAGTGGAAATTAAGCTAAAACATGTAGCTTTGTTACTCAGATTTTAAAACAGATCTCACCATAATATTTTACTTTTCTGGACTGAATTATAGAAAGAGAGATAGATAAAGATAGAGATAGGGAGAGCTAGAGGAAAAATAGAAAGGTATAGATCACGAAAGTAAATAAATTCAGGCTATTTCTGAAGAAAATATAAAACAGCTGCTAAAATTATTATAAATAGCTATCACATAAAATATTCACATGCCACCTATTTTATTGTGTTTTGGAGGTTACCTCATTTTTAACAGCTATATTGATATATAATTTGCATATCATATACTTCACCTGTGTAAAGTATATAATTTAATTGATTTTAGTATATTTATAGAGTTGTGCAATCATCACCATTAGGTAATTTTAGAATGTTTTCATCACTCCATAAAGAAATTGAATGTCCTATAGCAATCACTCTCTGTTCTCTCACTTACCCCTCCATTCATTCCTCAGCAACTGATTTACTTTCTGTCTCTGCAGATTAGCTTATTCTGAACATTTCTTATAAACGAAATCATGCAATAGTTGGTCTTTTGTGACTGGCTTCTTTTACCTAGTGCACTGTTTTTGAGGTTCATTCATGTTGTGACAAAACACAGCACATCATTCCTTTTTATTATAAAACAATATTCCCTTATATGGCTACACTACATTTTATTTTTCTGCTCATCAAGTGATAAGCATTTTGGTTGTTACCACTTTTTTGGCATTAAAAATAACACTGGTATGTATGTTTGTATAGAATTTTTTGTGTGAACATAAGCTCCCATTTTTCTTGGGTAGATACCTAGAAGTGGAATTGCCGGGTCATGTGGTAACTCTATGCTTAACCTTTTGAGGAACTGCTAAACCATTTTCTAAAATGGCTTCAATTTTTATAATCCCGTTGCACTATGCAAGACTTCCAGTTTCTCGAATTTTTGCCAACAACTATGTCTGTTTTTATTATAGCCATTCAGTGGGTGTGAAGTGGTATCTCATTGGGGTTCTGACTTGCATTTCAGTAATGACCAATGATGTTGAGCATTACTTTGTGTGTTTAGCTATCATTTTTATATTTCTTTGGAAAACTGCCTATCCAACTACTTTGCCCATTTTAAAATTGGTTTGCTTGTTCTATTATTATTATAAGAATTCATATATTCTAGATTCAAGTATCTGATAAGGGCAAATACTTCCTCTTATTCTGTGCATTGTCTTTTCACTTTCTGAATGGTGTTCTCTGAAGCATGAAAGTCTTAATTTTTATGTTCAATTTACCCGTTTTCTATTTTATCACCATGCTTTGATTTCATTCCTAAGAAATCATTGCCTTTCATAGAGATTTACTTTTATTTTGGTTGTAGGACTTACATTTAGGTCTGCAATCCAGTATGAGTTCATGTATGTATATGATATTAGGTAGAACCTCAAATGCATCTTTCTGCAAGTGGATATCCAGTTGTATTGGCGCCATTTCTTTAAGAGTATTCTTCCCCCATTGAACTGACTCACCCCTTTGCCAAAAATCAATTAACCAAAAATAGTAAGATTAATTTCTAGATTCTTAATTTTATTCCACTGATCTATATATTTATTCTGTGTCAGTACCACACTTGCTTGATTATTGTATCTTACTGTAACAGGTTCTGAAATTGGAAGTATGAGTCCTCCAAGTTCATACACCTTTTTAATGATTGTCTTGGCATGAATTTCCATATGAATTTTAGGATCAGGTTGTCAATTTCTCCAAAAAAACTAGATGGGATTTTGATAGGGGTTGCATTGAATCTGTAAGAGATTAACTTTGATACCTTTCATTAGATATAAACTACCATGGTTATGACAAATGGCTATCTAATTATTTTGAATTTAAAAAAAAGTTAAAGAGATATGGTTGTACTTTATAAGTAGTTAGTTGGCAGCAATAACACACAAATGTTAGGTAAAAAGCAATTGTGAAACATAGGAAGAATAGAAGGAAATAATGAGGGATTTAAAAAATGTAATTATCTATAAACACAGTAGCTAAGGCCTTAAAAAGTATTAAAGATAGTTTAAAAAATCTATTGGCTCCAAAGTTTAAAAAGAAAACTGAACAATTAAAAATTCATACCTGTTCAATTTAATGTCTACAAAAAATGTATTAATAATTTTAAGTCAGCTAGCCAATTGTACCTTAACTCTTGAAATAGTTACATATCAATATTATACTTCAGTCATATGAATATGACAGTTTATGCTTAAAAAACTAGAATTAGAAAGCTGATTTCAAAAACATTACAAGGTTATATTTAGTGTTTGTGATCATTTTAACTTTAATATGTTAAAAATTGCTTGAGATAAGACCTTCAAAAGTCAAAACACCTATTGCCTTAATAGGTCTTAAAATAGGTCTGGAATCAACTGTAAAGGAATCACGTAAATTCTCAACTCTATAAAATGAAATAAAACCTTTTATGTGTTTCTTTGAAATGTAAACAAGTCACACAATACCTTTGTTGTGGTCTGTTACTCAACAATATAGAAGTCAAGTAATATTAGATTATATAATAGCCTAAGAAAAACCACTTCTCTCTTTGACCTCATTTCAAAGTATTTCCTCTTGGCTTTGAAGATGAATAAATATGCTTGTTAAAGTACTAGGTCAGGCCATCCACTCTTAGAAATGAGTTCTATTAATTATCCTTTAGGCCCTGTTGAAGCAATTTTTAAATTTTAGTTGGAAAGAAGATGCTTTATTGTATAAACCTTTTAATTTCTCATTTACTTACTAAATGATTATATATTGATTGCTCAGGGGATCTTTAGTTATCTTTAGCCTTTGACTATCCTTTTTAATATGAACAGTAACTTTACAGATATTCCCACATCTAAACAAATATCATTGAGATGCTTGAAAATAATTTTTGTAGCCCCCTTAATTATTTCATAAGGTTTAAATACTGGAATGACTATTGTCTTCAATGAAGGCCTTTCTAAAAAATCATCTATTATTATCCATTACATTTTTAAGCACCATCATATTTATTATGTTAGCCAGATACGGAAGATAAATTGTTAAATTTTTGGCTTGTAACAGCTAAATGTAAAGTGTTAGCCAGGATCCTCAGTTCCATGAAGACAGAAAATATTGGCAGAGATATTGTGATTACCTTATTTTCAAATTGGTTGAATTATCCTAGCTCCAGATGCACTGGAAATTTGAACCTGACTGGAGGGAATTAGTAATTTTATGTTCTTTGTCCAGAAAATTGTTCAGTAGTTCCTGGACATCTTAGTACTTGAACTATACCTTAAGTTGATGTGCTAACTGGATAATGAAAATTTTAAGATATGAATATATTTGTAAATATAGCATGCCCCTGCTGCTATTTTGTAAAATTTATAACTGGTTTTAGAGACATTCAACTTACCAGTATCTAAAAGATTATGACTAAAGAAACTGGCAAGTTGTTTATCCTCTTAGTAGCTTACTAACGATAATTTTTTAAATTGAGTTTTATATATGAGGCAGTCAATGCTGTTACTATGAATATCCAAATCATATGTAAACTTATCAGATTATTTACAACTAAAATAATACCAGAAGACTTCATTGACTATTAAAAACTACTTTCTTATGATAGAGGGTAAATAAATATTTATCAGTGTGTGTCATTCTTTTGGTATATTGCAGAATGAATGATGTTTTACAAAGCATTTAGCTTAGAGGAATATTACTTCATTAACTCAAGAAAATTTATCTTTAGCTTAAATAGCCAGTGATGATTTCTACAGTAATCTTTCAACCTATCGCCCTCCCACCACTGCTAACTGTTTTTGTGAGTCTTTCACAACCTTATGAGTAAAGGGATGAGATGAGAACACCTATGTTTTACAGAAGTTATGTAAGTTAATTGAGGTCACACTGCAAACAATGACAAATCCTTGATTCAAATTCAAATAGATCTAATGTTAAAATTATATGGAATTTTTATTATACCACCATACTACAATTTTCTCTAGAGCCAGTAGTATTTATTGCTACTATCACTGCCACCATCACCATAATCTTGCCCCCTCATTTCTTGAGCTATACATCTAAAGCCTTCCATCAATGTAGCATACATGTTCTAAGGCAATTTGAGATAGAACTAGGGCTCCTAGGGATCAGAGCCTAACTTGAAAGTGACTTCAGATCTGTATATAAATAAGCAATGGTTGCTGGTTCACTCTAATAATTGTTTCCTTTGTGGGAGACAGTGTGGTGATTCCTCCAAGATCTAGAAATAGAAATTCCATTTGACCTAGCAATCCCATTACTGGGTATATACCCAAAGGATTATAAATCCTTCTTTTATAAAGACACATGCACACATATATGTTCATTGTGGCACTGTTTACAATTGCAAAGACCTGGAACCAATCCAAATGCCCATCAATGATAGACTGGGCAAAGAAAATGTGGCATATATATGTCATGGAATACTATGCAGCCATAAAAAATGATGAGTTTGTGTCCTTTGTAGGGACATGGATGAATCTGGAAACCATCATTCTCAGCAAACTGACACAAGAACAGAAAACCAAATGCCGCATGTTCTCACTCACAGGTGGGTGTTGAACAATGAGAACATGTGGACACAGGGAGGGGAGCATCACACACTGGGGTATATTGGGGGCTGGAAGGTTGGGGTGGGACAGCAGGGAGTGGGTAGGTTGGGGAAGGATAACACTGGGAGAAATGCCTGATGTAGGTGATGGGGGGATGGAGACAGCAAACCACCATGGCATGTATGTACCTATGCAACAATCCTGCAAGATCTGCACATGTACCCCAGAACTCAAAGTACAATTTAAAAAAAAAAGCAATGGATGAAAATGTCTGCTCTGTGTAATAAAAGCCTCTGAGAAACAGGAATAAGTCTGGGTAAAATGACCCAAATGTTCTCAAATGTACCAGCTTTGTGGTTCCTCTATATCAGAGGTACCTCTATGTCTCATAATTTTTTTCTCATAATTTTCTTATGTCTTAGTTCATTCAGGCTGCTGTAAATAAATTTCCTAGTCTTGATGGCATATAAACAACAGAAATTAATTTCTCACAGTTCCAGAGGCTGAAAAGTCCAAGATCAAGCCACTGGCAGATTTGATGTCTGGTGCGGGCCTGCTTCCTGGTTCATAGATGGTGCCTTCTCACTGAGTTCTCACATGGCAAAAGGAACTTTGGAACTCCCTGGGATCTCTTTTATAGGGGCACCAATTCCATTCATGAAGGTTCTGCCCATATAACCTAATCACTTCCCCAAAGCCCCACCTCCTGACACCATCACATTGGGAGTTAGCCTTCAACATATGAACTTAGGGGAGACATAAAAACACAATATCTAGCACCAAGCCCTCAATGCACATTTATGAGTGGTTCAGACTTTACCACAGATTTGGTAGGGAGGATGAAGAGATTTAAATTGTATATTGCACCAAAACCTTTAAATACTGCCATTAATTATTTAACTTCTTTTCCAAATCACTGTCAGGATTTTTCTTCTTATCCCTTTTTGTCACATGCTACTCAACCTTGTCAATTCTTTTTTTTTCCTCTCCCCAATCTTCCCAGAATCTTCACATACCTCTCCCCTTTGAATTGCTGAAACTTTCAGCTCTGCCTCAAGGACCACCCCTAAATTGTACCTCAAACTTCATCATACTCAGAACAATAAACGTCTTCTAAGTTACATTACCCAACCTCCATAGGCGGCAATGAGAAGTTTGAGGATTTTTGAATAAGCTTAGCTATTCCTAATCACTGTCCGTGAACATTACGTGAACCGACATTATCCCCTATATGTGCTATGCCTGTCTCCATGTTAACTTTACCTACTTTCACCGCAGTCTGTCTCTCAGCCTCACTTTTTAAATTCTAAACCCCAAGTCTGACTTGACCAAAACTTAGAATAGACTTTGCTTCCAAAAATGTTTTCCAATAATAATCAGCAGAGCCCTATTTATTTAGCATTTCCCAGGTACTGAACACTGCAGTAAATACTTTTGAAATAACCTCCACATTTACACCTCCATTCAAGTCTGTGAAGTGAATCCTAGTTTTTCACATCTGCCAATAGCCTTTTTCTCTGTCTTGAAATAAGACTCATATTGGCACTCCTATCTTTTGGTGGGAAAGAGACAGTGTCACTAAGCAGCCGGGAACATGTTGCTGAACAACCCAGGAGAGGTAGGTAACAATTACTCAAAACTGACCTTGATCTCATATCTAAATAAGTTAATGAGACAAAGAAAGTATGAGTATGCCATATTTAAATTTAATCCACTGAGGTTTATGCAGTGCCTAGTAACTTCTGCAACGGCATTACCTGTATAATCATTCCTAATCTTCATAGCAGCAAGCAAATATTGTTATGACCCCATTTTTACAGACAGGGAAAGGAGATGTGGAGAAACTAACCAAAAAACCTGCTAGCAAATGTCGATGCAACAGTGAAGGTTTATTATATTCCTCTATGCATACTTTACACACTTTGAACAATAGCATGACAATATATATGCTGCATATGCAAATAGTAGCACATGTGTATACATGTGTGATTGTCTGTGTCCCAAAGGAGTGAAGGCAACTGGTTTCTGAGGCCTATTTATTTAATACAGAGACTAATAGTAGCATAAAAGTTACCCCTTCAAAAAGTAAAACATTCGGATACAGTAAATTGATTCAGAAATATATAATCATAAAATGAAAAATCTACTTAACGTCATCATTTAAGACTCATATTTTTATCTATAAGCTAGCAGTATTTATTATTGGATTTTATGTCATTTCAAAAAGTACAATTTTATTTTGATTTATAAATGGGTGGGTATTGAGAGTGTGAGTATCACAATCTTTTCAGATATGAGGAACTCTATCGTTTTTAACAGAAAACTATTAACAGTGACTACACCTTCAAGATATATAGCAATGAGAAAAGAAAATAAGGTGGTAGGTAGCTAGGGAAAAAATGTAAATAAAGAACAATCAGAATGGTTTGGAAAACTTACATCACGATAACATAGCATATATTATATAGTTATAGAACCAAGTTAATATAAACTACAAAGCACAGGTCATGTTCAAGATATAAAAGAACTTTTAATATGTGAGTGATGACAAGTATAACAACAGCTGATTTTTTAAAAAACACAATATGCAAAAAACTATATATGTATCATCTCATTTAATCCTTACATTTCTCCTTAAGCTATTATTATTATCATCTGCATTTTGGAGGTGAGAAACTAAGACTTAGAGAGGTTATAAGAGTAGCCCAAAGTCGCCTTGCTTGTAAGTGGTTTTGCCCAGAATTTCCAACTATGGCCACCAAGGATTTCCGAAGTATGGCCACCAGAAGCGGCATTCTCTCAGACAGAAGGGAAAGGTGAGGGTAGAAGAAAGATAAAACATGAACCTGCCAATTCAGATGATTTTACAAAGCAAATACATTAGGGTAATTTCAAGCTAAGAAGCTTTAAAAATAAAGTAACTTATGACACCTCATACATTAAAAATTAAGAGAGTTCTGTAGCTACAGAAGCAGCTTAGTAAAAAGAATAAACTTATTGACTCTATGAAGCAGATAGAATGTATAATTTAATAAATTTAACAAGTGGTTATTACAGAGCAAACTATGTGATGAGGATGGGAAGAGAAGGAGGGAGAAGGACAGGTACAGGGAGGGGAGAAAATAGCTGAAACAAAAGAAAAAGAGGCTACTCTTAAGGATGGTGTATGGAATTCTCATGGTGAGAAATGAGGGGAAAAAAAAAAGAAAAAGTTTAGATGCCATAAAAATCTTGAACATTTGGGACAGTATTTGAGCTAATTTCTTGAGGTAAGGTTTGGAAAATAATTTGCTAGCTAATCTCTTCTTAGAAAGAACAGAGGCGTATTAAGCAATTTGATCACAGTCATTACAAGAGACTTAGAGTCTCTTCTATCCCATTCCCTGTTGCTCACAGCCTCACCTAAAATTCCTGCTATGCACATCACTGTTTTTGATTCCAGAGTGCTGAAGCCAAGAACTGTGCAATCATGAATAAATGGTAAACATGCTGTGGTGCGTCTGTTTTCCCTTACTCAGGGTTTTCTGTGGGGTGTACGTGGTAGGAACTACATGATGCCTAGCCAATTGCATTCAGTTCATCAGCTGATTACAGGCCGCCCTCTCAGGAAAGTTTCCTTCCCCAGTATGCTCAACTTTGTTACCCAACTCTAAGGCTCAATGAAAAATTCATAAGGACACTGATAGCACAGAGGTGTGAAATGCAAAAAACCAGAGATAAGATAAAATGAATTTAATTCCTCACTGAATCACAGTGTGTCTTATATAATACAGTGTGGCAAGCTGCACGCATGATCCAAAACACATCTTTATGGGCTGCGGCATCTCGTCCTTTAGTTACCACCGCTACGGAGATGCAGAGGATAATACCTCACCTAGGCAGAAGGCTGCTGACAGGCACAAGAGTCATGCCTCTGAATAGCTGGAGCACGTTCATTCCCAAAGCTCATGCCTAAAACTTTCATATTTTATTCTGTGAAAAGTTTATTGGACCTTCACTCGGAACTTTTTTGCTGTTATTTTACATAGAATTCTACACAATTTGGTATCGCGTAAGATTAATTTAAATCAAAATCACAGGTTTTTCCATATGTTAGCTCCCACATATTAATTGGCAAAACATTTAATATTTCAAAGTGTCCGTTTATCAACCATAAAATGGGTATAAAATAGGTTTATTCTCATATAGGTATGAGGATGTAATTGGTGCATCTATGTAAAGTATAAACATAAAACAAGTATCCTAGAATTTAAATATGGATATTTTTTACAGAAACTTGTATCACATTGCAAGCCAACTACCTTATCTGGGACTCAACCAGAGAAACAGCAATCTTTTTCAATGCCAAGGTAAAACTGGCTGTGCTGGAATTATTAAGAGATTGTACGTTGATCTCCACTGTGGAAACTTTCTAGGGGATTTTCAAGGGTAAGTCCAACTTATGTGATTCTCTTTTCTTGCTAGCATTAATATCTTTCAAAGAATTTAAAATGCATAGCAATATGAATGTAATCAGCAAACATAAAAACAGCCCTTCTTAATCTTACTGCACTACATTATAGCAGAGTTCAAAAATCCGTGTTCTTAAAGATAAACTGAGTCATCAAGAAAGTTTAAGTGTACATTCCCTATCACTCAGAAAAAGTAAACAGAAATGTGCAGAAAGAATCTCATCTAAAAAACTAAAAATTTTAAACAAGATTTGTAAAGGAAACTTACAGGTATAAGCACTCAGTAAAATTAAAAAAAAATAAAAATAATAAATTCAGTCATCCATAACAGAGCTAATAATAATGTCACTGGGTCCATATAGGACCACTGACTATCTATTCACATATAAAGATGGCCTAATTCCCTCTCTTGAGTACCCAGACTCAAGACTACCAAGGTCAGTTTTTTTAGGTAGAGGGAGCTACCTAAATATATAGACCTTTATTTAGTCTATGAACTTGTTTTATACTTTCTTATTAATTTGTAAGGGCTCTTAAATATTAAGGATAACAGCCTTTGCTTACAAATTGTAAATAAATTTTCAGAGTTTGCCCTTTGTTTTACACTTTATTTTACCACACAAAGGTCTTCAATTTTAGTATAATCAAATGTAACAAACTTTTATTTTATGCCCCCTGGGTTGCTGTCATATGAAGAAAACCTGTTTCCACCACAAGATCATTAAAATATCTGCCTATATCTTCTTCTATCCCCTCTGTGGCTTTATTCTTACGTTTAAGTTATTAATCCAACTGTCATATGTATTTGTACATTATGCAAAGTAAATATATTTTCAATAAAATATTTTTAATATAATTCTTATCTTTTCAATCCATGTAGAGAAAAGAATGGATTTTCATACTATACTTGGGTAAAACAAATATTTATAATACATTTTCATGTTATTATAAATTATCGGTCATTTATATCTGCTAAGACAAGTAATCATTATGATGAGAAGGAATGGCAAACTAATACTTGCAGAATGATTAGAATGTGCCAAGCACTGTTCTGAGTACACTGGACATGCCATTTCTCTTAATCCTCAGGAAGCCAACATTCAGAGAGGATAATAACTTACCCCCAAAGTCACATAGCTGATAAAGCAGAACAATGATTCAAAACAAGTTTGTTCTGACTTCAAAACTCATGTTCTTTCTGCACAGAGACACAGAAGTCTTTCCACATGTCTAAGGGAAACATGATTATATTTAGCGGTTAATGTTATTTTTTTCCTAATGCTAAGTAGCCCATTTAATGCCTTAGGTAACAGTTATAATTATCATCATCATGTTGTATCTAAGTATAGACACTCAGGGAAGTTGGTAATATCAATGGCCTTCAACTCCTGGGCAAGGTGAGGGCTGGAAAATGTATTATCCTCTTTCTTTTTTCTAATTCTGTTTCCTGAATTTCTAAACTAGAATTTAATAAAGAAATGATTGTGAACATTCATGATAGTTCTAGGCAGTTGGAGAATTTTTCACATCTAATTATAGCTCCCAGTTTACGTATACTCATCAGAATAATTAGGACCAAGATACAAATGCTTTATAAAATAAAATAATCAAAGGATAAAGTCAGTTTTGTTGCTTTCAAATATAACCCAACAGAAATATTGATGTTACACTACTTATCCTATTATTGCCATATCCATACAAAAAGCTTATAACACTTTATTGCATAAAAAACTTGACCACACACATTGCCCCAGTGATTTCCACAATCACCACAAAAGAGGAAAGCACAGCAGGCAAGATATCCCCTGTTCTTAGAGGAGTGACAAAAATTACACTCCTTATGTAGATCCTAAACCAGAGAAATGAATGAGTGAGTGAGCAGAAACAACTGTTTCATGCATTCCTAATTCAGTTTTTCTCACCATGCAGCATTCCTTAAAAAAGAAAATAGAGAAGACAAAATAATCTAAGTTTAATTTTAAAATCCAATGAAAGTCTAACAAAATAAGGATCAAAATGATTCAGTTCATAAACATCTGATCATAGACCTACCCTATTATAAAAAGAGATATTATATTCTCTGATCCTAGAGCTATTTGAGCAGTAAAGGGGACAAAGATCTGTCTTTTGGGCTAGAAAAAAGAATAGATACATCAGAAAGTCTTCTGGATTCCATCCTGAGCCAAAAATTAAAATTCCTAAAAGACTTATGGCTACTTTCATATCTTCTTGGAAACTGTGTAATTCCACAAATGTTGAGTACACCTACTATGTGTAGGGCATTCTGAGGGGTACTAAGAAAATACATGGGTAAATGGGATGCCTAAAAAAAACCAATATTCACTACTGATGTCTCCGAGAGTGAGGGAGTAAGGAAATTTTGGAGGAACATACTGATTTCCAAAATTTTATATAATTAACATGTATTCATTTTGGAATAAGAAATAAATAAAGCAAAATTTATGAAACAGGCTATAATATAATGTGTTATTTTCTTTATAATAGGAATCCCATGTTAAATGCTATGCTGTCATGTTGAAAGAGAGGGAGAGTTCATATTGATTAATTATCACGTGCCAGGCATTTTGTCGATGTTTTAAAACATAATCTTATTTACTTCTCAGCATAATTTTGGGAAGAAAATATCATTATCTTCATTTTATAGATCTAGAAACAAACTCTTATTAAAGTTGTATGATTTGCCTTTGGTCATGCGGCAAAGTTTCAGACCCCACATACAGTAATCTTTTCACATTACCAAGATCATTTTCTTTTAAATCCTGCAGATAATACACTTTCTCCTTGCTGAGAATACCAGTCTGATTTATCACTAAAATAGAAAATCATGTGAAGTCCCTAACAGCTCCACATTTACTTTTATTTGTCATTCTTTAATATAGCAAATATCAATTCCTATTATGTTATCTCTAGTTCCAGTAAACCATTGCACTAACTTCATTATATCCAATCAATCGGTTTTTTTGTTGACCAAGTTTTTTCATTTTTTTCATTGGATGAAATGGAAAAAAATTCTCAACCACTTGTTTTAAACTAATGTAGTTCAAATAATTGCCCTGTATTCCATAATTTATATTGACTACACATCTAACACAACACAGAAATTGTAGTTTTTACATCCCAGGTTAAAAGAAAACCATGGAAGAAATGGAAATGAATCAGGTTGAACCTAGAGAATTACACTCAACGGAAGAAAAAATGTAGAATTATAAATTAGCAAGAGAAAAGGGGTTTTTGTAAGTCAGCGTTTAGTCAGGAAAAGTTCACGATGCAGAATATTGATCTTCAAGATGCTGAAGAGTCCATATTTCCAAAAATCAATGTTCTATTTACCGAAAATATAGGTCAAGTGATTTGATACTTATTAGAAATAAAAATGACTTTTATCCATCATGAAAAGGGTTTTTCTTAGAAAGGTTTAGTGATTAGAATTAGGAACAAGAGAGACTTCTGGGGTGCCAAAGAGATTCTGTTTCTTCACGTTGATACTAGTTACACAGGTATGTTGAGTTTGTGTATTTCCTAACATTTCTAAGAAATGTTTTCTAAATTTCTAAACATTTCTAAGAAATGACTTATAACAGTGAAGACTAAAAACATCCTGAATGGTTTTTAAATGGAGGTTTTGGCATATTTGTTGCACAGCTTTAAAAAAAAAAGAGAGAGACATAATAAGAGCTTAGGTATAATGGATATATATTGTTTTGCAGAAGGAAAGCTCTTTAAATCATTTCAGAAAGAAGAAGACAAACTTCTCTTAGTCCTAGTATTCCAAAAGGATTTGATCTGGGATAAGGAGTGATCTAAAGTTCTCATACACAACAGCCCCCTAGTTAACTCTCCTTTCTCCTACACATGCACATCCAGACACTTCACATATATCTAACTATATCGACCACTCCTGAAAGCAATTCTTTGCCCCATAAATGCTCATCATCACTGGTCATTAGAGAAATGCAAATCAAAACTACATTGAGATACCATCTTACACCAGTTAGAATGGCGATCATTAAAAAATCTAGAGACAACAGATGCTGGAGAGGATGTGGAGAAATAGGAACACTTTTACACTGTTGGTGGGAGTGTAAACTAGTTCAACCATTGTGGAAGACAGTGTGGCGAT